>WAAD01042669.1:235944-246682 GCA_013389945.1 Fregata magnificens
CCCCTGGCACAGCCGGGCGGCGCGGCCGGAACAGGCTACGGGCAGGGGGGCAGCCAGGGCGGGGAAAAAGGAGGCACGATAGTTCTGCACGCTGCAGAGACGTATTGGCAGCGCTAGGGGCAAGGAAAGTCTCTAGGGAAAGAGGGGGAAAAAAAAATACAGAGGGTAGGAGAAAGCCGTGGCAGGTCCCCGGGAGCACGGTGCAGCATCGTCCCCGTGCGCCCAGGGAGCAAAACAGCTCATGAGCGGTTCTGGAGGTGATTAACCAAGTATTTACTGTTGTACGGAAGGGCAATGGGCAAGTGCGATGGTTTATCAAACCCGTCAAGGCTGCTGCTGTCAGCAGAGGAGAGAGGCAACTGGTGCCCCCCCTCAGACGGGGCAGAGGATAACAGAGAGGGGGTGGTATCCTTTCACCAGGGGCACGTCTTGTAGCCAATTAAACCATAAGACATCACATAGCAATTCATTCCCTTGTTTAATTTAGCTATGCAATATTTAGACGAACGCAAAAAGAAAGGTGTTAGGATAATGTAAAATTTGATTTTTTTTTTTTTTTTTTTTTTTAAGTCAGGTTTCCCATTTCCCACTAAACCGGGGGCTGCTGCACTCCAGGCAGCACTGGCTATTCACAGATCCTCAAACTAGAGGCTGAGGGACAGCCAGCCTTTGCTTTCACTGCAGACACTTCCCGAATGGGGTCCTTTCTCTCCACCCAAGGCTGGGTGGGGTACACACCTGTGCACCGCCCTGAGCACAGTCTGCTCCAGCCGTCAGTCACAGGTTCACCATTCCAGGATTTTAGAAAAACTTACCTAGAAGTCTCTGCCAGTCAAGATTTACAGAGAGCATCATGCCTCCTTTGCAACCAATCCATTGTATCTACATCTAATATAGTTCAAATTTTGTAAAACAATTAACAAGGATAAAACATCAGTTATGGAAAAGATCACGCCAGAAAGATCCGATCAGTGCATGGTATAATGAAAAGTTACTGGCAGTAAATAAAACTGATAGAAGTAAATGGAAAAATTATTTAAAAGCAAGTATCCCGTTGTACCACTGGGAAAAATTCTTGAGAGAGTCCCAAATCTCATTTATTTATGAGAACATTAGGAAAATTACTGCAAAACACGTTATCAATGGCCCATCAATGAATATAAACAGAAGCAAATACAAAACAAGCAGACCCCGGGAACTGGAGAGCATGTGAGGGCACAGAAACTTCTCTGCATGCTCAGTGGAAACACCATAATTGCAACTGGAACGACAACTAAATTTGAGCAAACTAAAGTTAGGCCATCCAGAGCCCACAGTGGCTCCTTGTGTTTAGGATCTAAAGGAAGCCAGCCCTGGGGAAGCACACCCCATCAGCAACACAAGAGACCCATCACCTGCCATTCCTGGAAAACATCACCTAATCCATTATTAGACACATGGCGGAGTAACTACATGGGAGATGTTTTCAAAGAAATATTTATTGAGTTTATCAATAAAAATAGGTCTCTGAAAGAAGTATTACTCCATTTTGGTCATAACATCCTTGGTGAGACGTAAAGCAGTTATGCAGAAACCACCACTGTCCGAGCGGCCAGATCAACCACAGGCTGCCTCTCAGAAACCACCATCCCCCAGAAGCTCCATGTTGGTCTGCACCAGACAGGGACAACCCAAAATCTTGTGGCCCTACATATGGGCTCTACTGCACCTTCCTGCCCTGTTGCAAGTCACCTACACAGCGTTTGCTTGGGCATATCAGCGAGCGTGAATGCATACGCACATGCAGATACCCTAGCGGAGTCACACTAAATCACAAATTTATCAGCCCATCTTCATACAGAAATTCTTGAAAACCTCCCTTTTTTTCCCCGCCCTATCGTTATACGGCTCTTATGCAACTTTGGCAAGAAGGGGGAGGAAAGAGGATGCAATGCTGAATAGGCCAGATTGCTCATTGGCATTCTCAGTTTTCCTGATAATTTCGTTATGCTACTTTAGCTGGAACAGACCAAGTCGTGAGTTGCAACAAAATTAAGCAAAACCATTTCATTTCCAAGAAGCCTGGCAGTAATACCCAGTAAACATGCGTGAGATGCAGAGAAGCAAACCGAGGAAACACAAGATTCTTAACAAGTTTTAGCAACTAGTTTCCTTACAGCTCATTAAGCATCCACAACCTACCTTCCAACTACATCAAATAATGGAAACTATGCTTTCCAAGTCATGCTTAAATCTTATGAGTTATACACTTAAGCTTTAAGAACAACTATAGATACATATGGGACTAGGAATAGTATAAAAAATAGGGAGTTTGCAGGAAGATCCTTGATGTAAATCTTATTTAGAAATAACTGAAATGCATCTGGTCAGGGTCATTAAGGTAAATCTCTAAATCAACATCTGTATTATTTAGCTAACCATCCAGGATTTTTTACCAGGTTGGGATACAGTGAATTTTATGGGCATTTGATACAATAGACACTCTCTTTTGCTATTAATATTTTCATATTTCAAAATGATGCTATTTGCTTCCTCACTCTCTCTAGGACCCTGAAGTAGCAGAAACTCTATGGAAACGCAAGGATCTATATAAAGATCTTGCCATTTCAGAGGGATTAAAGGCCGCTATCCACCAGCCCTGTTGCCAAACACAGTTACTGTGATTGCGTATCAATGGAAAGCCATATGAACTTCTTCCTGAAAACCATTTACGTTATAAAAGTTGTCTCAATTACCTGGAAATAATTACAAAAAATAAAAAAAAAATCAACCCTGCCACTAATAGAAAGCATTACAGTTTTAGAGAAAAAACCCCAACAATTAAACACATACTTTAATAAAGTGGGAAAGGGCATAGCAGAATACATGGATATTCAGGGGCTAGGGATTAAAATGTGGCATATGGCTTTTTCCTGCTCTTGCACTTGGCAGTGCTGCATAACCCTGAAGTCTGCAATAAAGCATCTTTTTGAAGTTACGTGCATGGAATATTCCATTATAGACAGCTGTGCCGCTCTTTCAGGTAGGTGCATTCACAGCCAACGTAACCCACCTACCCCAACAGGAAAATGATGTTTGCTTTTCTACCAGCCATCTCATACAGGGGACCATGCAACAGTTTGGGGATGCCCATCCAGGACCACATGCAGACGCAGGTGGTCCAACGCCCAGCCACGTGCAAAGGCTGCAAGGTCTTTACATTAGGGAGATGGGCAGTTAAAGCTAAGCAGCGTGTTCCACGTAAAGCAGGAATGAAATGCTGAAATCATGGAATCATAGAATGGTTTGAGTTGCAAGGGACCTTAAAGATCATCTAGTTCCAACCCCCCTGCCATGGGCAGGGGACACCTTCCACTAGACCAGGTTGCTCAAAGCCCCATCCAACCTGGCCTTGAACACTTCCAGGGATGGGGCATCCTCAACTTCTCTGGGCAACCTGTTCCAGTGCCTCACCACCCTCATAGTGAAGAATTTCTTCCTTATATCTAACCTAAATCTACCCTCTTTCCATTTAAAGCCATTACCCCTTGTCCTATCACTACATGCCCTTGTAAAAAGTGTCTCTCCAGCTTTCTTGTAGGCCCCCTTCAGGTACTAGAAGACTGCTATAAGGTCTCCGTGGAGCCTTCTCTTCTCCAGGCTGAACAACCCCAACTCTCTCAGCCTGTCTTCATAGGAGAGGTGCTCCAGCCCTCTCATCATCTTCATGGCCCTCCTCTGGACACACTCCAACAGGTCCATGTTCTTCTTATGTTGGGGGCCCCAGAGCTGAATGCAGTACTCAGGTGGGGTCTCACAAGAGCAGAGTACAGGGGGAGAATCACATCCCTCGACCTGCTGGTCACGCTTCTGTTCATGCAGCCCAGGATACCATTGGCTTTCTGGGCTGCAAGCGCACATTGCCAGGTCAAGTTGAGCTTCTCATCAACCAACACCCCCAAGTCCTTCTCCTCAGGGCTGCTCTCAATCCATTCTCCACCCAGCCTGTATTTGTACTTGGGATTGCCCCCACCCGTGTGCAGGACCTTGCTAAACTTCATGAGGTTCGCATGGGCCCACCTCTCAAGCCTGTCAAGGTCCCTCTAGATGGCATGCCTTCCCTCCAGCGTGGTGTCATCAGCAAACTTGCTGAGGGTACACTCAATCCCATGTCACCAACAAAGACGTTAAACAGTGCCGGTCTCAGTACTGACCCCCGAGGAACGCCACTCGTCTCCACTTGGACATTGACCCATTGACTGCAACTCTTTGAGTGTGACCATCCAGCCAATTCCTTATCCCCTGAGTGGTCCATCTGTCAAGTCCATGTCTCCCCAATTTAGAGACAAGGATGTTGTGCAGGACAGTGTCAAATGCTTTGTACAAGTCTGGGTAGATGACATCAGTTGCTCTTCCCTTATCCACCAACACTGTAACCCCAGCATAGGTGGCCACCAAATTTGTCAGGCATGATTTGCCCTTAGTGAAGCTATGTTGGTTGTCACCAAGCACCTCCTTATTTTCCATGTGCCTTAGCATATTTTGCATCTGCTCCATGATCTTGCCAGGCACAGAGGTGAGACTGACTGGCCTGTAGTTCCCTGGGTCTTCCTTTTTTCCCTTTTTAAAAATGGGGGTTATGTTTCCCCTGGTCCAGTCAGTGGGAACTTCACTGGACTCCCACAACTTCTCAGATATGATGGATAGTGGCTTAGCAACTTCATCCGCCAGCTCCTTCAGGACCCACGGATGCATCTCATCAGGCCCCATGGACCTGTGAACCCTTAGGTTTCTTAGATGGTCTCAGACCTGATCTTCTCTTACAGTGGGTGGTTCTTCATTCTTCCAGTCCCTGCCTTTGCCTTGTACGACTTGGGCGGTGTGGCTTGAGCACTTGCCGGTGAAGACTGAGGCAAAAAAGTCGTTGAGTACCTCGGCCTTCTCCATATCCCAGGTAACCAGGTCGCCCATTTCCTTCTGGAGAGGGCCCACATTTTCCCTAGTCTTCCTTTTATCACTGATGTACCTATAGAAGCTGTTCTTGTTGCCCTTGACGTCCCTGGCCAGATTTAATTGCATCAGGGCTTTAGCTTTCCTAACCTGATCCCTGGCTGCTCCGACAATTTCTCCAGGCTACCTGTCCTTACTTCCACCCTCTGTAGGCCTCCTTTTTGTGTTTGAGTTTGTCCAGAAGCTCCTTGTTCATCCTTGCAGGCCTCCTGCTGTTTTTGCCTGACTTCCTTGGTTTAAACAAATGTATAATGAAGTTTGGGATTCAAATCTTAGATAGCTACTTGCTGAAAGTTACAGGTGACTGTTTTAATACTTAGTAGCTTCAGCAGAGAAAACATTTACAAATTCTGTCTGAACTTTGAGCTACCTGCACCTGCTGTCCCACCAGCCACAGCAGTTGCATCCCACCCGGACAGGCATGGGCGCACACACGCCCACCAACATCGGTTCTGGCCCAGAAGTTCAGCTTCAGTTATCCATGTGCAAAAGCCATCCTTTCTGGGAACATTTGGTACTTCCCCAATTGTCACTGGCACCTCAGCAGGCAGGTGAAAACTATTCAACTCTTTCATCCCCGAAAAGAAGTATTTCTACCACTGGCTCCCCCAGCACAAAGAAAAGGCATATTTATCATCTGTTCCCCCAGCTTGCTGAGTGCAGACAAATCCACCTTATTTGTATGATTTCTAGGGAAAAACAGTGGTAATTTTCCACACCATTCACCTTTCATCTTCTCTCACCTGTAAGAAAATTTTTAAAATGGGAGGGCAGGCAGACTCCCTCCACCAGGTTACAGCGGGCCAGGCCACCCAGCTGCAGCCCCTGCTCTGTCAAGAGCAGGGCCATTTCTAAACCTGTTACCATGCGACAACACGTAAGAATAGGTACAGCTGTAGAAGTGTAGCACAGGCACTGTTCTTGGTTTAACTTTTACTGCCAAGATAGAAACTGTATATACACGGAAATAGTAAAAGGTTTTCAAAAATATTATTCCTAAGTATTTTTTTTTAAACAAATCACTTTTTCAACTGTTTGGGTACTCCCTTTCCCTGCTGTCTCCCCTAGATTTTTCTGGTGTAGATAACAATAGCAACTCAGGACTTCAATGTTTTTATTTGTAATTTTATTGTATCTATTATTTTGGATCCTATGCCTCTCTAATGGCTTCCTTAACATAGTATGTTCTGAAAACTAAGGCTCCTAAAATGGTTACATGTTCATCCTTTCTGAAATTAGTTGCTATATAATAAACTACCTACTATAATAGTGCAGAACTTGTTTCCTCCTCTTTATTTTCTTAAAGAGCCCCCTAAAAGCATTTTAGCAGCTGTGGATGCCAGGGGGGGGACCAAAAAAAAAAAAAAAAATTAAAGTGTGTCATATTATCCTAAATGACTTTGAAGTAAAAAGTTTTCAGTCTTAAAAAACCAGTATTTTTGAAGGAAAGAAAACAAACAACTACATGAATGTAATTGAAAATCAGGAAAAAGCTGGAAGCTTCTCATGGCTGATTAAAGGGATAAAAATAAAGATCAGCTGTGCAGCAGGGAAGGCTTGACATTTAGCCAGCACTACAACCCTAGGCATCTGGGGAACCTGTAAATAAAGACCCAAAAAAAAAAAAAAAGAAGGAAGAGAGGCACCTGCTAAGATACCTCCAGGTTGGATGGCTACCAGCAACAGTTTATGAGCTTTTAATCAAAACCTTAAATTTAAGTGCTCAAGATCTCTTAAGAAGTCCAGCTGCAAGCATCTAACATCTCTTTGGGATTTGACCCTTCAGCCCACAAACTTAAGGAAAATTAAACACCAAATGTACATCCTAATACACCTGGATAGCAAAAAAAAGTCAGAAGCTTACAGCTTTACATAAGGTATTACCATAGCCAGTGCTCTTAAAGGGTAAAAGGCAGATCATATGCAAAAAAACAAAATAGATAAAGCAGGACGGTAACTTTGCTGTAGTGGAAAACCAGGCTAACCTGATAACTAGTGTTCCTGCATTTATCTTAAAACAGTCTCATTTATTTTGAATATTTGACAAGACTTGAAATTATAGTTTCAAAAGTCACGAGTTGGCTAAATTCGCAGTATATCAGGTATCATTTCTGCTCCGGAATTAGCAAGCCTTGCATATAAGGGTGATTACTATCCTGTCCAGATACATAAACTCACTACCAACAATATTAACATACAGAAAAACACATCAGCAGTATCTGTATAGCACAAATGGCCAAGTAGTCAACCAGAATATTCACTACCTGCAAAGCACAAAGCTATTAACATAGAAAACTGTCAAGATACCAAACACGAGCAATGCAAGGATGGAGCCTTTTGCAAAAGGTTACCAGCAACGCGAGGCAGAGGGCAGAACGAAAGGACATGCCCACCATCAAACAGGTTTCCCTGGCAATGCAACATTTTGAACTATCCTAACCCACTACCCTTCTTAAACAGCCACATACTCAACTAACATGATTTAAATTCACTAATTGACAATCGTAAATTACCTAGGTTCAGATAACAATGAAATACCACTTAAAAAACTGGACATATGGGGCCTGATTTGTGAAATTAATTTTATTTTTGAAACATGATATCCAATTACAAATAAATAATTCATACAATATAACTCAGGATATACAATGTTCAGGCAGTTCATAGTAACAACCAAGATCACATTGAAAATGAGTTTACATTAAATAACCAATTACAATAATATACAACTGGTCATTCAATTAACGTTTCAGCCTCGTCCAAGGTGTATGCAAGTTGAAGATTGTTCCTCTTACCAGTAAAGAAACAGATGTACACAACTTTATACCGAGTCCAAAGTAGTTAATACATCACATTAATAAAAATTAAAAATGCTGCATTGCATCGCCTAAATGTAGTTTTAGTACAGAATAAAAGCTCGTGAATTTTAACAGGATAAAGGTTATTGCAAAGGAGTCTTACATCCTATAGCAATTTCTGCATAAACTTACAAGCTTTACAGGACATTTTTAATGTATGGTTTCAATTCCATACCCTTCTCTGCATCCTATCTATAAAACCAGTAGGACGTAGGTATGCATCACGTTCTTAGTTTCAGTTGCACATTGTTTTTTGCTTTCATTTCAGCAAAATGTTTTACTGCTAGGATACAGCTTGCCATTGAGGTATGGTCCTGCTTGTGTGTAAACTGCAGTAGCAGCAGCATCAGTAAACTTGCAAGGTCTTTTCTGACATGTAATTTTTTAATTTCCTAACCTACTCCAGAAACACTACTCTCTGCAAAGAACACTTATGACATCTAGATTGAATTTAGCCTAAAGCCCTGAAATATTTTTAAATAACTGCAGGAATTTAAAGGAGATTCACAACATCCTTGGAATTTCTTGGTCAGTCATTTTTTATAATGAAATATGTAAATTTTCACAACAAAATAAGTAGTTACAATTTCCAATTATTCAGAGTCCTGGGAAGTTTAGATTTACAAAAGCTTTGTTAAAAATCCCCCCTTTTTGGGGCCCCTCAGGTGAGGTATATGCCCCTTGTTCTCAGTTTGAACTCAGAAAGGCTGTTTAAAAGTTACAGCTCTTTCCATTACAAAATTCCTCACATGACAGAGACCCTTACTTCCAACATGCACGTTTCCTAATTTACTCTGCAGCTGTCCGCAGGCTTTGGGACATGTGCAATACATTCCAGCAGGTGCTTTTGTTCTTCTTGTTATACTGGGCATGGGCAGACACAAATGGAAAAAAAAACAAAACAAAAAAAAGGGGGAGACACACCAGGTAAATTCCTGGCTGGCATGTAGTGCATCTACGCAGGGTTTCAACAAACTCCCCTAAGGTTGTCTTTCTGCTCAGCAATACAAGAGCATAGGGTGAGAATATGGTGGCAGCCAAAAGTATGACAGGCATAGCAGTCTACAGGACTAAGACTGCCAGAGTAAGGAAGCCCTGCATCTGAACAGCAACTGTGACTTACCGTCCCATTATAGCCCAGGTTGATTAATGAGAAGCGTGGGCACCCACGGGACAGGTGGCCTCCACGGGACATGGAAGTACTCAGAATCTAGCAGTACTAAAGTCTGTCTTTTGTTATAAATCAGAAGAAAAAACCATACTTATCACAAATATGTTAAGCCCATGCAAATATTTTAAAAGTCTATCTTCAATGCTGAGGCTAAAATTAATGAACCACTTTGTTTTCACATTCTGTAGAAGAAATAAATGTCCATAATGAATCTGATGTCTAAAGAAGGAGGAACTATATATAGACATCCATTTTAAATATAAAAAAACTGAACTGTAAAATCAAATGCACAGTTAGACTGTAACCCAATCTTGTGACTGGATTAGAAGAAAAATTAAAACTACTACTTCCAAACCATTTTAAAAGTTTCATTTATGCAATTTATCCAAAAGCGGATTTAAACCCTTAGCAGAATAAAACACTAACTTCAGATTTCTTCTGAATTAACCAAAAGCAGATTTATTTTCTTAAATCTGCTGCACAATGCACCAAGTGATATACATAGTACTTCAGCAATTTGTTAATTTTCACTAAAAATCACAAAAAAATTTGAACAATGTACATCCTGTGCTGAGTGCGAACTATTTGAGAACTTGTTGATGGAGCACAGATACATATTTAAGTATTATCAATGTCTAATATATGGTGTGACATTTCTCTACAGACTTGGCAATTTCCACATTTGGATTCTTCAGCCATTTTCCAACAGTAGTCTTATCTCTATTTGCCAGAAGGTTTTAATTTATGATCTAGATATCTGAAGGCATTAATCCCATAAATGCAGTTCTGATTTATTTTTGTTGCTTATATTTCCACTTGACTAGTTACACCATTCACCACATGGTAACAGCAGCAGGGGAAATCCATGAATAGTGGGAGAGATGGTAACGTAACATAAGATACAGCACAAACCTTCTCATCGTTTCATCAAAACTAAAGTACAGGGAACCTACTTGAAAACTTTTGACTCCTAAGAAACTGCTTTCTATAATCAATGGGAAGTGTTAATTTAAGTGATATTTTAGAATTTTTTTAAATGAGAATTTGTATATCAAATATCTCCCAAAACTCCCATGTCACAAATGCTAACAGCAGGAACTCCCTCCCCCAAACAAAGCTTCTGCCATTCAGAATTGCTATATGATACCATAGTAGAGTACTAAGTGAGCATCAAGACCTTGATTTTTAGTACTACAAGTAAATGATACACAAGAGAATAATCTCCAAATTAAAGCCATTTTAATATTTGCTCCATCACAAAGTTGACTGATGTATGCCTTTTCACATTCTCATGTAACCCTGATTAAAATATTCTTTCTAGAAATATTTTGAAAATAAAATTCACATCTGAAACAAATCTAAACACTCTCACTGAAGAAGAAAAGATCCCCCACAGTTCTTCAAACAATATTCACATATCTATAGTAAAACAGAAATTGAGACTCCTTCCCAAAGTAAGAATTGGGTGTTACAAACCAAGCAACATAAATTACTCTAGCTGACAAATACTTGAAATATCTGTTTTTTAAAGCAAAAAAATGCTAAACATAGGAACACAGAATTAAAGGGAGATTTTTAATGGCACAAAGGGCAGCTAGGCACTGTGTGAGCTGAGAACATAACTGTCACTATGACTTTAAAAATCCCCCCAGTAAGATTTGGGTTGCAGCTAGGACAGAACAGGGCTCTTGCCAGACTTTCAGAAACAACGAAAGAGCAA
>WAAD01042671.1:0-22113 GCA_013389945.1 Fregata magnificens
CAACCTTAATGATTCTATGATTCTATGATTACTATATACTCTGCACCCCCACAAGGCAGCAGCACAGAAGCACTGTCTGTTTGTAGCCTTGGCTGGGTGTGCCTGCTCAGTTGTTGCTTGTTCCCATGTTGCTGGCTGGCCTTCCATTTTATTGGCAGGACAAGTTATTACTTAGATAACACTTCTGTTTTCTGGAGTAATAGTGTTTTGATTTTTAGTTGGGTATCACCCTAAAGATCAACAAGGCTCAGTTTTCTGTAATTACAGGCCTTGGAGTGTATGGGCAGCTGAGGCAGCTTTCATATCTTGGATGACTGGTGTATTATTTATCAATAACATCAGGAATTTATGGGCTTGGTGTCAAGATTACACAAGGAGCTCTAGTTACGAGAAACACAACAAGAATGTGGCCAGGTACTCTTAGCATGTGTCTGCAGACATCCATATGTGCTGGGTTGGGTGTTGGCATGCATTTCAGTCTCCTATGTACTAACAAATGCTGCAGCATTTTAGGCATGAACCTACAAAGCAGCCTGCGTGGGTGGACCCCTTGGCAAGGCCCTGTGAATTCTGAAAGTCTTTGTTTGCCAGCACAGGAGGAAAACGTGCAGCTCCTGGAAAAATTACATTGATGCACATTTGTAAGAAACCTCACCCTCACTGCTATTGATTGTGGATTTTGTCATACCTGCATTTGGGGCTCAGATTCATTCATCACTGACACTTAAACTTGAGAGACAATCTAGCTATGTGCCAAGGAACATCTTGAGTGTTGTTTGTGTGTTCCTTGTACAACCCATGCAATTTTGGCAAATAGGAAGAAGAGAAAATACCATAACACTTTGCTTAAAAAGAAATTCTTTCAAAGTTCTGGTGCATATGATGTGTTTTATAGAAAGGGAATTGAGCTGAAATAGTACTATAGTGACATGCTTGATTGCTAAGGAGAGGAGATGTAATGATTTTGGACAGCAACTGTCAGGGTTAAGAAAGTTATTTGTTCCATTGGTTTATGGCACAGACTAGTAGTATTTTATTGTCAAACAGAATTAGTTTTATATCAAGAAGAGTGATTACTTGGGTTCACTGTGTTTGAGATTAAACTTGATGATTTCATGTCCATTATTGATTTAGGCTTTACATTCGGAGAAGTAGCGGTTTATATTTTACTTAAGGGGATTTGATCACAGTAGATGTAATCTTCAATGGTTTCTGCAAAAAAATTAGTAAAGTTGCTGTTCCTCTTACAGTAACTGAAGAAGAAAAGTGAAGGGAGCTAGAAAAAGACCTTCTCATCTCTACAAGACCAGTGCAAAAAGATCTAGAGAAGATGGCAAAAAATGCTGCTTACCTTTCCCAGTGTGCAAGGGACATGCTAACACCTGAGTACAGCACGCACAAAAGCAAGAACCACACAGAAGATAGTCTGTCAATGGCACATTGCAGCTCCAGACTCAGATGATATGTATTTGACAAAAGGATGCCAAAAACTTACTGTACATCGTCTCCTCTAATTTATCCTCAAATTACACCGAAGGAGAGAGGGACAGCCAAGGTGCTTTCCAACATTAGAATAGGGTCAATGAAGCACCAAATGTGGGCGGCCTCTGTAGGAGGCAAATGTGCAATGTGTGTAATATGTGTCACCAAAAATAGCCCCTTTCGAAACATCTTACGAAATCAGACAGTCTGTTAGAACATGCCATGAGGAACCAACCAAGCAGTGTGGTCTGCTCTGGGTCCTCCTGTGCTGCTGTTGGGAAATCTGTAGCCAAGAGAAGACAGATGATTTGTGGCCAGCCAGGGCTCTGCTCCCTTGGGCAGTGGTGCATGTCTACAGAGGGAGGAGAGAAAGCATTTCATGGAAGCCACTGTCAAAAGTAGGCCATATCAACTTGAGAGCTCTGCATGCAGCGTTCCCCAAGGGATGGATGGCATGGGATGCTATCTATTGTAGCTTCACCGTGAGCAGTTGTGGGAGGAGGAACAAGTCCTGCTAGCTTTATTTAGAGCTGTCATATTCAGGCCATCATGATTCCAAGCTCCTCTGGCTTCCAAAATACCATCCTTTGTTAGACCTCTGCTCACACAGATGTCTCAGTAGATGCTGAACAGCATTGCACCCTAAAAAAATTGTGGGCTACTTGGCTAGCACTGAGTCATGCTACCTTTACTGTCTTCCTCTTTCCACCCTACTGTATGCTTGTACGTTGCCTCTGTGACCTAGGCAGTTTTTAAACACAGTAGAACAGGGGCCGTAATGCACCTCTTTAAAGGTATTTAGACTTACCCAGCACCTGTGTGGATAGGATTTTCACCTGCATGCTTACATAGCCTTGACCTTGCTGGAATCACTGTGCAGCTAACCTAAAAAAACCCCCTCTGCCTGCAGACAAGTCTGACACAGTGTGGGATGTACTGAGCTCTGGCTCAGCATTGCATTTAGTCCCTAGCTCCCCTGAGGTTTCCTGTCTCCATGCCTGTCTCTACATTGCCTACTACTACTAGATGGTAATTCGGGAAACAAATCTTAAATTGTGTTATGTTCCTTGCCCAGAATACAGTACACAAAACACCTTCTGTAACTAAGCACTTGTTGCACAGTTAAACATTAATAGCCACCAAGACGTATAGCAGCTGATGTTGGCCAAGGCTCATGTAATGATGTTTTCCCTTCTGTAGTGTGGGTTACTCCTAGTTCTTCATTCGCTCGCCACTATTTGGTTCATTAGGGATACTGCAAAGCACAGTTCTGCCCCTTCTGCCATATCCCCAAGCGTCCTGTGTTTACTAACTCATTTTTTTTCTGTATTTTAATTAGTGCCCTTTGCCTTTTGTCCTTTCACTGAAAAACATGGAGAAGAATCTGGCTCCATTGTCTTTATTCCATCCCATCAGATACTTATAAACATTGTTAAGATTGCCCCTGAGAGACTGAGACGTCTCCAGGCTAAACAGTGCCTCTCTCAGCCTCGCCTCGTGTCAGATGCTGCGGTCCCTTCATCGTCTTCGTGGCCATTCGCTGGACCTGCTCTGGTATGTCCATGTCTTTCGTATAGTGGGGCGTCCAGAACTGAAAACAGTACTCCAGATGTGGTCTCACCAGTGCTAAGTAGCTTTTCCAGGCTTTGGAAAGATGTCTCCATTCCAAAGGAGAAAGAAAACAGAAGGAGGAAGCAGATGCATGGTTTTGAAACTAATTGGATGCATTCATTGAGATGGGAGTTAAAAATAGAAAGCTGTTGCCCAAAGGACTATTTTTATTATTTTTTTACTAATTTGGGGCTTTGTTTATCATTTTAGTTTCTCTGTTTAGTGAACTGTTTCATATTTAATGGATCACTAAGTCATGACTACAATGGAAATGACAGAGCATGTGTTTTCTAATTTAGGTGTATGGACAAGTGCCCTCTTTTGCAGGAAAAAGAACAAAACTAATATTGCTCGATAGCAAAATAATTGAACCAAATGTTTCTCAGTATAGGTGGCAAAGTGAGTGGCAGGTATCTGTCGTCTTTGTGGCTCTCGTAAGCTTTTCTTGCTATAATGCTTAAGCAAAAAACCTGCAAATGTGGCTTAAGTCATGCAGCCTGACTGGTAGGTCAAGGTCGTAAATCATTTATGATGCTGTGGAGAATGTTACCCAGTGGCACCTGGGAACACAAGCTCTGTTAGCTTTCAGGAAGGTTTAGCCTTCTTCCCGCTTAAAAGATTTGTTAAAGGTATTTGGATGCTGTAAGAGATGTCAAAATGGATGTAGATGCCAAAGAATATTTGAAAATCTTAGTAGCTTTTTATTGGGGCCTCATTCTCAACCCGGACTTGAGGGACTTGTTCAGGAAGGCAAGGCTCTGGTATCTGCTGTATTTCTCCCTGCCTGTGCACTCTTCTTCCTCCTTGAACAGCAGAAAGGTCCATTACTGCCACCTTTCTCTGGTCTACTGCAGTGTAGGAAGACAACTGCAACATTTTTTGTTTGTGAGGTTTTTTTTTTCCCTGACTACAAAGCCGATCAAGTCTCACAGTACAGACAAGCCAGGTTCAGTATATAAAAGTGGTGTTAAAAAAGATTAAATCAGGCAGAAATAGATTCGGTAAAAAGCATATAGTTTTAAGTAATTAGGAGATCTGGCACACTTCTAACACATTTTCCTCATTCATGAAAAAAGAAAAAAGCTGTGAATCTATTCTTCTGTTTTCTCTTTTTACAGCGTGCAGCTAATTGCATGATGTATCATTTACAGAGTATGTGATGCTGTTACTGAGAAAATGTCAACTATTCCCAACTTCTTTACTGATGTGGCTACCTCAGTGTTTCTAGCCTCTGTTTTTCCTTTCCTGGCAGGAAAAAAAAATGCTTGTCTAGTGCTACGTGTTGTTGTCTTTCATGAAATAGATTTCCAAGAAAGATGGTAGAAATATTTTTTTTTTAGATCCATGAAAATTGCCAGTCCTTTAACTGCTAATATCTATGTAACCTGCAGATATAATGCATTTAAATGTAAGTCATAGTAGCCGCCTTCTCAGTACGACCCATCCTCTGGCTTGAATTTTTAATATGAGGAGTGTTGCCTGCTAGAGGCTAGCTCAGGTCCTAGGGAGCGCGGGACTTCTTCTGTCATAGAACAGTTCTGTATCCTTGCTAAAAAAACAGCCTGTGAATATAAGCAGCAGGTGATTAATTTTAAGAATGACTCCAAATTAATGGCCAGATTGAATGGCTCCAAGGGCTTGCATGAAGTAATTTCAAAACTTTCATATTTAAAAATGGCAGAAAATGAAGGCAGAAGGCAGCCCCATGCACTGGTATGTCTCTAGGTAGGGACACTCTATCTGCTTCTGGCAAGGCAAGGGAATTAGCTGACTTACAAACAGTATTATATTGACAAAAACATACTTCTGTTATTTGGATTGCTGGTACATACAGTGCTGACTCAGATCGCCAGCATTTCCTTTTAAAACACTATACATCCTCATGAGTTACAATGACCAAGAGCCTAACAAAGTAACCCACAGTAAAAAAAAGGTAGCACAGTCAAATAACAGCTGAACATACAGCAAAACCCTTGCTTCGATCCATGTTTGCCTTCAGAAATACTGTGTCAAATGTCCTTATTTAAGTGAAGCTTAGTTTAAAGTGGAAGCAGTTGTCTCAGGAATGCCACAGTGGCTCCTGGGTGTATAATAACCTTGTTAAGAAAAGGCTGGCTGATTTATACTTTGCTACTGATGTGCAAAATCTTCACCCGCACATGAGTCTTCTGTGTTTACTATAAAGCTTTTTTCTCCTCCTATGCTGCCCCTGTCCGGTTTCTGAAGTACCGCACATCCGCACCTGTGTGCAGGCAAGTCCCCAAGGAAGCCCATCTCCGTGCCACTTCAGACAGGGCCCAGGAGGTGGAGCAGTCGCATGGGTCTCGGCGTGGTAGGCATCGGCGTCTTCCTCTTTGAAAAGTAATCAGGGATCCCAAAATGGCTCATTACATCCCTACTGTCATCAGGTATCCTGCCAACTTTTCTTTTTCAATATACTTTCTGCTGGTGGTGTCAACAGAAAGAAATGCAGCAAGATAAGATGAACTCTTTCCAAACTAGGGAATGCCCTTAGAAACTTTGGCTTTTAGAAACCTTATCTGGAGGAATGCAGCTTCTCTGGGGCAGCAATTTAAATCGCTTTAGTTATGTGCTCAGCTTCTCCTGGCACAAATCCTAAAAGCCTGAAATCTTTTGCTAGTCTATATTTTGGTGATGCGTGCTTTGGTGCTTTTAAACCATTTGCTAAGTTAGAATGGTGCATTAGAGATGGCTTAAAGCCAGAAAAGGACTTGAGCAAGCCGCTTCTGCACTGGGCCAGATCTATCTGAGTCAACACAGGCACCATACACAGTATTTATGAATATGCCAGACAAAGGAGCTCATTTTATGCATTTATTTCCAGTAATCATCTAACAATGCACCTAAACAAGTGTATATACCTCCATGCTTTTACATTATGGAACAGTTTTAGAAAAAGTAACTGCATTTGCTGTATTGAACCACAGCCTGCATTTATCTGGCATTGGCTGAAAACTTTTTTTGCACATTGGTCTCACAGAGATGTTATTGTACAAACCCATGCTGTAGGTTGTCTTGACATTTGCTGAATCATCTCATTGTGGTTATGGACTTTAACAGGATGTCAACGTTAGATGGCCATTAATGTGAGCCGACGTAGCGCTTCTCAGGTTAGATTTTTTTCATGGAAGCCGGACTTTGTCACAGCCTTGTGTGAGCAGTGTTTGCAAAACATCCCGTCACTCACTTGCTGGGTAACAGAGCTGGACTCCGTAGCAGCCGTTGCCATTTCTGTGTCACACACAGGGACCTTCAGGACATTGAAATAACATCAGTATAGGCCCTCACTGGCAAAGACCAAGAAACAAAGAGCCACTCCATGCATGCTGTGTCTTTGTCTTCTTCTGTCACCATCATATGGGGCAATAACTAGCTAATTAATGACAACCCAAAATGGTGCTTTTGCACAACTGTATGGCAAATCCCAGAATGAGCCTCAGCAAGGAGAGGAAAAGCAACCATGCGGATTGGTAATGTGTGAGGAAGGTTGTATGTTGTCCTATGGATCCTGGTCAGGTAGGCAGTGGTCTACTGTCTCCTTTCTTCTTGGGTGCAGTCCTACACACAGCCCTCCCCTGAGTCAGGCTCACCTTGAGTCATCAGTCACACCGTGGTGTCTGACAGTTCTGCTGTCGCCAGCAGAGAACGTGCTAGTACTGCTGCTATGGGCATTTTCAACAATGTGGTCTTTGGGCAATCTCTGATATCTCCCAGCCCTTGCTGAGCCCCTTCCCCTCTCCTACTTGGAAGGTTATGAGTGGAAGAGAGCGCAGCACAGCTGTTTCCTGTTTGTGCAGGCCCCTTCTCTTTTTGTGTAGGCAGACTTCTGTAAGGTGGGGGAGTGGTAGCAGTACCAATGTGTCTTTACTCTTCAGTGAAAAACAACTGCTGAAAACGACCTTTTGTGCTTACAGTAGAGCGGGTGGAGATCCTAGCTGTCCCATTTTTTTTCCATAACTGATGTCAATGGAATTAACATCCTCTGGCTTTGGGTAAAGTTCTTAATTTGGATTTTGTATCCTGCTACATAGCAATCTCTTCAGTCACAGAATCACAGAATCACAGAATGGTAGGGGTTGGAAGGGCCCTCTGGAGATCATCTTGTCCAACCCCCCTGCTTGAGCAGGTTCACCTAGAGCAGGGTGCACAGGACCGCATCCAGGTGGGTTTTGAATATTTCCAGAGAAGGAGATTCAACAACCTCTCTGGGCAGCCTGTTCAAGTGCTCTGTCACCCTCACAGTAAAGAAGTTTTTTCTCAGGTTTAGCTGGAACTTCCTGTGTTCTGATTTGTGCCCATTGCCCCTTGTCCTGTCGTTGGGCACCACTGAGAAGAGTCTGGCCCCATCCTCTTGACACCCACCCTTCAGATATTTGTAAGCAGTAACAAGATCCCCCCTCAGTCTTCTCTTCTCTAGGCTGAACAGATCCAGGTCTCCTTACTAAACTCCTCCAGAAAAAGAGATTCTTGTAACCTGTCTTTGTAAACCAGGCTTTTAGAAGCGAACAAGTGATTTAGATTTAAAAAAAAAAAATCCACAACATTTCCATTTAAATTGGCCAATTTAGTGCTATCAGCTAGATATTAGTAATGATGCCATATGTATGCATATGTAGCATAGTATAAGTGGTATAAATATGTCTTATTTACTCTACGTGGGATTAAAAGAGATACCTATATGCAGTTTATACAAACCAAGGGGAAACATTAACAAAGGCTTAACCATGATTAGACAAAGAGTTCCCTTTAGTTTTGTTTCCTTGCACTAGCCTTAGTTTGCCTGCCTGTCTGGATTTTGGCTCTCACCATTTGTTGTATACTGAAATTGAATTAAATTGTGAAAATGAAACACACTCTTAATCTATCTATTGGAAATAAAATGAAGTAACTTGTCAAAACTAATTTTCCATGGAAGGAGGAATATTTTATCCCAAGTGAAAGGTTGATTTATAGCCTGCAGTATAGTAAGTGGCATCTGTTTATATATGTTACAATTTTTTGAATATTTTAATAAGTTGCTAATTCATAATGAACAATAATGCCACCTTGTGCTTTTTCAGAGAGGTTAAGCTTTCCTTATGGGATTTCTGGGTTTCTGTTTGTTTATTCTTTTTAAAGAAGATGCAGTTAACTCATGCTTCACTTTTTTAAACACCTTTCATGATAGGTGACATTTTCTGTGATGAGAGAGAATCACTGCAAAGATTATAGACCATGAACTTCAACTAAAGAACAAATTTCAGTTCTTATGTGAGGCCTGACATTAATCCACACTAGACTTATGGCCAGACTGTGTATTTCATCTGCTATCTTGTTCAGTATTGGGTGCATAGTGTATGGATCCCTTCTCAAGAAGAATTGGTATGCATTTTAATGGACTTTTCTCTGTTTTAAGCTAGAAGTGTCTAAAAAAGCAAAACCTAAACTCATACCAAAAAAACATTCTACAAAGTATTAGTTTCACTTTATAAAGAAAGTATATACATTTGAAAATACAGACACTATAAATTCCACCAGCACATGTACTCAGAAAAAAGGCAGTCTCGAACAATAAGCAGAACACTTTAATGTTGTTAAGTATTGGTGTGTATATGTGTTCCCTTTGCCACTAGCTAGGGTCAGACTTTGGCCAGTACAACGGCTGTGGGCTTTGGTTTGGCTAGCAGCGGTACCCAGAATAGCAGGAAATCCTTCTCATATTTAAAGTCATCATGATTCCAGTGGGACCAAGATTATATCCTACTCACAGCATACTGTAACTCCTGCTAGTGTGCTGTTTGAGCACAGGAAATAACTAATGGATAAATTTCAGTGCAAATGTATTGGAAAATGGCATCATTCTTTGTAATGAATGCATGAATTATAAATATAGTATGGACAGACCTAGTTGAAAATGAATGCTTTGTAATAGTCATAGATTTCAGTGAGATCAGAATTTTGTTCATATGGCCTATGCTTTTTCATTTTTAAAGCCTACTGGTTAAAAAAAAAATTCCTACAGATAATACTGTGGCATAGGAGAGTGTATTCTGCTCTGCCTACCACAGTTTTAAATTGGAGGATTAAAAATATCAATCGTTCATTTCCACTAAATCTTGAGCTCCTTACTTGGTTTTTTATATCATCAGATCCCATTGATATTTAAATAGACTAACCCCAGATTATCAGAATGAATGATATAAGTCTTCAGCTGCATTGGTCTATAAATCCTTACGCTGATAAGTATGTTTCTGGAAGCAAGTAACACTTTAAGAGTCTCAGAACAGGTCTCAAAACATCATCCACTTTGCTTTAATTTCTTAAATAAGCTGCCTCTTTCAATGACAGCTCAATTTTATTCCCTCAGTGACCAAACTTTTGCAGACACTGGCCACGTGGATCACTGGAATAGAAAAAAAAAAAAAGAGTTTTGCTACAAGGACTGTATTGGGAGGGTGCGGAATTACAAAGAATAGCTCATTTTGTACACTGACTCCATTTTCACTGAGGAAAATCTCTTAAGCTTCATCAATACTACATGATGCAATGTGTTACCAGTTATGTAAACTCTAAACACCATCCCTCGCACTGTTTGGTACCAGCTAGAGGTGCTACTGATTGGAAACAGCAGGGTCCAGTTTTATGCAATACGAGGACAAATCCAACCTCTCAGGCTCCAGACCTGACTGGTAATTGACTGTCTCTGGTCCTGTCTCAGTCCAGCTCCTAACAAGACCAGTGGGAGTTTCAACTGAGACAGTCTTCAGGATCTGGCCTATTTAGTTTGTGACAAATATCACTATGCAGGCCTTTTGCCTGCCAAATCCTGAGGGCTCACTTTTTTGGAAGAAAAAAAAAAGCTGTATTTGTTGGGCTATTTTTTTCCCAAATGCCTGCAGGTAATTATTTTCGGTTACATAGCACACACACATAGGTAGTTAAAATTTACACCTATGGTAGTTGTTTTGAACAGCTGAGTGTGTGTGTGTTTGTGTGTGTGTAAAATATAACTGTAAAGGCTATTTTTCTGTAAAAGCTCACAGTCTAATGCCTTTAGTTACACCGAATAGAGCACTGCAGTGTGAATAGATCCACTGGTGTCTCTTCAGCAAGGTGCTGCTAAGGGGAAGGGTGTCATAGTAATGGTCAAATAGGGACCAAATATAACTGCCGTACAAAAAAAAGTGTCATTTACGAAAAATGTTTCTTATCTTACTGTTGAGAATACTAAGTGGTGACCAACTGGAATTTGTGCCCAAAGCACATTAAAGTTTGGGTTCTCTGAGGCACTTCCTAAATCACAATTTTCAATCCATTAATCCAATTGATTTTATATAAAAACACGTTTCAGTACATTAGAAATGACAGAAGTGATGCTTAAATCATTCAGGTGATATTCAATGGCTCCCATTAGTACAAAGGCAGCCCACACCTTTGCAGTGAGTTTGTACAGTCAGATCTCAAATGTGGTCCAGCTGAAAAAGGACGACGGAGGCACCTCCTGAGCGCTGATGTCCAGCGCTGTATTGTCTGTGGGAGGCCCGATTACACTGGGAGGTTTCAGGAGAGTCTGCCTTTCTGGTGCAGCCACCATCTCCAAGACCTTGAGCAAAAGCTAAAAACTGACGCTCAGTTTCCTGTTTTGGCATTAGCAAGCTACTTTCCTAGCTCTTGCGATGAGGTCAGTGGTCACTTAATAATTTTGAGACTCTTTGATGCTAATGGGAACATAAGGAAATCCAGAACACTGAATCAAAAATCTGACCTATGATGATTCACACTGGAGAGCTAAAGGGACAGGTTAAGTTTGTTACCTTTTCCTTTAAATCCAAACATACCTCTCTATTGTACTTTGCAAGATGATGGTCATTTAATGTGTTCATCTGTTCTTACGTTTGGTGCTGGGAAAGGATCACTCACTGCAGGAAGAGAGGGCTGCAGCACTGTTTGCAGGGAAGGCTGGGTGAAACCCTCAGACTACGTAATCCGATCATTTGTGTTGCTTTGAGCAAGGAGGCACATGAGCAATCCCTATGATGGTGATTTTGCTGATTTACTGTTCACACTGCAAGGGCACATCACCCTCAACCTCACCAGCAGATCACCTTGACTAGTATAAACGCCAAATGGTTTAGTCAGTTTAAAAAAAAAAAAAAAAAATCACATGAACATTATGTTTATTTCTCCAGCAGAATGTGTTTCTTTTACAGTCTTTCAGTTGCTTCTTTTCTGAAGAGTGCAGTCTTTATTTCAGACATCTGCCTATAGAAAATAAGTATTTTTTTTAAAGGGCACATTTAAAGATGAAAACTGAGGCTTGAATAACTTAATCAGCATACAAATTACACAGATATAAAAGTTCTCTTTCATTGTCTTAACTTACAGTTTATTTTGTACAGAATTCATTATGTCATACATTTAAGACATATTGTATAAATATCTTGGGTGTGATGTATATACATATTCAGTGTTATAGATTCAGTAATTAATGTATGCATTTCACAATACACTATAGTGTATTTCAATGTAGTGCACATGATTTATATTTCAGAACAGAGCATATCCACTATGAAAAATTGGTATTTCATTCATAGGGTACTCTACCTTGAAATACAGGGGGTTTACCATTATATAATGGACTGTTCATACTGTGTCGTATGGCTGTAAGATTTTCTTGTACATTCCCCAATATGAATCAAGAAACAGCAGCTCAAAACATTGATCTATGTGGGTCTACATCAAGAGAAGAGCAGGGCACTGGTTTCCTAAGTTCTTACTTAAATGGGAAAGGCGGCGTAGACAAGCCACATGGAGCTAGGCTGCATGTGATGGCCAAATGAAATAAAAAGTTTTGCACAGATGAAAACTACCAGCTCTTGCTTCTCCATTCTCTGTATGCCAGTGTTCAGCTGCCATAAATCACACAGCTCTGATTTACAAGAGTTGAGGGTCTGGCATCAGCTTTATTTTTAAAGTTTGCAAACTCTCCATGTTCCATTAATCCACTCTTTGCTTACAGAATTTTTCCTGGGTGTCTCCTGGTATATGTATTGATACTACATACCGTCTTTCCTTGATAGCAGGCAAAGAAACTCACTCACAATGCCTTCTCTATACATGCCGAAGTAAGATGCACTGTTTGTTCAGGATTAAATTAAAGGTGTTGCTTTCCTGGACGTGCAGTTTGCTGCATACATACATACATATTGTGCCTTTTGATCATTTGGCTACCTTTGCTTTGTA
The DNA here is from genome assembly GCA_013389945.1 of Fregata magnificens. Taxonomy (NCBI): domain Eukaryota; kingdom Metazoa; phylum Chordata; class Aves; order Suliformes; family Fregatidae; genus Fregata; species Fregata magnificens. The sequence goes on from WAAD01042671.1 coordinate 12,337, forward strand.
ATCTCAAAAGCAGAGATTCTTTTATCAACATGTAAATGCTGTTCATTTAACATGGACTATTATATATTCCATGAATAAAAGACTTTATTTTAAAAGAGTCATTGAAAAAAATTTAGGTGAGTCAAAAAACTGTGGGTTTTTAAAAATAATTTTACATTAAATTTACTTACATTTAAGGTACGTCATCATTTTGAAACCAAATTTGAGATATTTCATTTAGAAAGGACTGATCAACTCAGAACTATATTTTGCATCAAATATATTCACTTAAATTATTTTCCTTTTGATTTTATGAGAAGTAGCATAAGTGCTTAAATGAGCATAAATCCAGAACAACTCCACTTTATTGGTGTTATCCCAGTTTTACTGAGAACAGAATTCTCTCTTCCCACTTCTTTCAGTTTTCGTATTGCCGTTTTTCGATGTAAGAACGTTCATGTAACAACATGTGATGTAAAACAAAAAGAAAGGCCATATGAATATGCAGTTGTAGATCCCCACACCCCCCTTGCCAAATTTGGGGAGAGGTCTTTTTGTGGACGGCTATATCCAATTCCATTGTTTAGCTGACTGACCACCAGCAGTGGCTGTACTCCTTTCTAACAGGCTGTATTTGTTATTTAACTTCAGGATAGATATGTGTATGATGCTTACGACTGCAAAAGTCATTACTCTCAAGAAGCCCCACATTCAGCCACTGAGCCACCTAAGAACTTCATTGAAGAACTTCAGGACCACACTGACAGATGCTGTACCGAGCTATGGTAAATAGAATGCAGACCCTAGTTACGTGTCAGTTTCTGCTCCAGAGTGTATTTTAGATACATGGTCAGTCAAACACCAGAATGGAAGTATTTCTGGTCCAACACTAACAGTTCTGGAACCCTGCATTTATAACTGTCTTCAGCAGCAACATCTGAAATCATAGAATATCTCAAGTTGGAAGGGACCCATAAGGATCATCGAGCCCAACTCCCTGCTCCTTGCAGGACTACCTAAAACTAAACCATATGACTAAGAGCATCGTCCAGACGCTCCTTGAACTCTGACGGGCTTGGTGCTGTGACCGCTTCCCTGGGGAGCCTGTTCCAGTGACCGACCGCCCTCTCAGTGAAGAACCTTTTCCTGATGTCCACTCTGAACTTCCTTTGACGCAGCTTCATTCCATTTCCTTGTGTCCTATCGCTGGTCACCAGTGAGAGGAGATCAGCAGCTCCCCCTACGCTGCCCCCCCCTTAAGGAAGCTGTAGACTGCGATGAGGGCACCCCTCAGCCTTCTCTTCTCCATCTTGCTCACCCTCCTCTGGACACACTCCAATAGTTTGATGTCCTTGTATTGCAGCACCCAAAACTGCACACAGTACTTGAGGCGGGGCCATGCCAGTGCAGTGTCAAGTGGGACAGTCACCTCCCTCAAGCGGCTCGCTGTGCTGTGCTTGATGCACCCCAGGACACGGTTGGCCCTTTGGGCTGCCAGGGCACACTGTTGACTCATATTAAACTTGCCATCAACCCAAACCCCCAGATCTCTTTCCGTGGGGTGGCTCTCCAGCCTCTCATCCCCCAATTAGTACGCATAACCAGGATTACCCCATCCCAGGTGCAGAATCCAGCACTTGCTCTTGTTAAATTTCGTACAGTTTGTGATTGCCCAGCTCTCTACTCTATCCAGATTTCTCTGTAAGGCCTCTGTACCCCTTGAGGAAGTCCACAGCTCCCCCTAATTTAGTACCATCAGGAAATGTAACGTACATTTGATTCCTGCATCCAAGTCATTTATAAAAACATCAAAGAGCACTGGCCCTAAAATTGAGCCCTGGGGAACCCCCCCTGGTGACTGGCCACCAGTCACCAAAGCAAAGGGGATTGCAAGCCACATGGCAAGTAAATACTGAAAAAAGCCTGAAGTCTCCTTTGGTGGCTTCTAGCAATGTCCACACTGCACATCATAGGACTGTCCTTCCTCTACATACTAGCGTGCAGGCTGAACGTATAGCCGCTTGTAGGTACTATGGACAACCAGGGCTTAGGCCTCAGGTGCAAGTTCAGGGCCAAAACAATATGACAGTAGAGAAGCACCCTAACGTAGTGATCCTCAGTCTTTCAAGCCATAGTCCTTGAAGGGAAATTTCCTGAACAGGTGAGTCAAGCTGTTGACTTCTGTCACCTATTAATGAGTGAGAAGAGCAGCTAAGCGCAACTTTAAGTCCCTCTGCACTCGGTGTGCTTATGTGGCACTGACTAGGGATGGAGTTTAGCATCTGCCAGTGTACTTAGCAGCACTGAGGCCACAGTGGAGAAATGGGTCATGGAGTCTAATACACTGCTGTGAGATCATAGTTTCACTGGTAAACTGGTGAATATGCATTCATGAAAACAGCTGTGCTGGTTGCCCTCTGCAACTACCATCAGTGAGTTGTTCCCTATGATTTCAAGACTAAATTTATTTGTGGTTGATTTGTACTCATTTACTGGTGTGCAAACAATGTGCTTTTTTATGGCTGGGCCAAATACAAAATAACATGTTGGGAAAAGCTGTTAAATTCTAAAAAAGGGCTTTTTATGTTGTTAGTAATAAGGATCATAGTAGGAATTAATATTTTCTTACGAGGTCTGGATCCATTAAAGAGGAGAGAACATTTGTTAAACAACCCAAGATTTCATTTGACGCACAAGTGCTGCATCCCTTATGAAACAGAAGCATCTCTGTGCTCTATTATTTCCTCTACTTAAAATTAGATTATAACAGATGCCATCCCCTCACTATGCAGTTCAGTGCCAGCAAACATAAGTCTCTAATCACTTATATAAGCCTGGTGTCCTCACTTTCTAGTCTCACCATTAAAATTCTCATATTTTGCAGCAGTTATATTAAACATGTTCCCAGTTGTGGATTAGGATCCAACTGCAGAATTTCCCATAGTTACTGTTGTCTGGTCTGTTCTACTATCATCAGAACTGAATTATAAAATTCAAATCCTATCTTGATCTACCGAAAAGATGGGAACTACAGTATGTAAGGCAGATGTAGTTTGGATCTTGTGTTTATTGCACAGGAGCCATCACAAGAACATGTGCTTTATTGGTTTTGTTAAGTATTATGTAGATTCAGTTTTTTTCTAACTGTAATTTTCAACTTATTTCAGTCATCCTTCAGTAAAAAAAATACATGTAATGCATATGAAATGGCATCTTTGAATCTCCAGCATGTTTTCCTTGTTAAAATTGGGAATAGTCACCTTATAATGTGCCCAGTGTGTCCTTTCTTTCTTCCTTTTTTAATGAAACATGGTGTAAAGTTTTTCTCTTTAATGGCCTCACGGTCAGAGATGTTTTAGACAGGGTCTGGGGCGTTAGCCATTGAGCATGGACTTCTTTGTCCTGCTAAACTCTACCATCAATGTATTAATTAGTACAGAGTAACAGCGACTCCAAGCCTTTGCTTATTTGCTAGGAAATTTCCTTCCTAGTCTATGCTTTTCAATACCTCATTTGACTTTCTCATTCTGTCAACCAAGCTGCTGTTTCAGCAAAGCGTTTTCCTTTGAAGTATGTGCTGTTTTCTTGCAGGTTACTTTTTCATGTTAGCAATGACAAAAGTAAACCCAGGGCTACTCCTTGGTTTTTATTTTCCAGGGTTTATTATTGTATTTACAGTTCCCTGTAAGAAGATACAACCCTTTCCCAGTAAGAGTTCTAATACCTTTCTATGTTTCAAATACTAACGACCCATATACCCATATGGAAAGGAGAAAGATAATCAGTGATGAAGAAGGTATCTCTAGGGGCTGATGCAGATGAATAGAAAACTTAAATCATTATAAATATTACTGTACTACACTTTGGTGTGACCAAAAAAGAACCCTTCAAAGAAAGTATTTAATGTTCCCTAAGTCAAATAAAATTCATAAACAGTAGGAAAAGAAATTAACCACATGGGGGTTTTTGTATCTGTAAAAAATAATAAGACTACTTGGCTGCATTGCACATAGGCAATAAAATTAGATTCATTCAGATCCCTTTTAATGTAAGCCTCGTTTCAGGCTGTAAGCAAGAAATGTCCACTGTGCTTTACAAAGGACGACGACTAGAAAAATCAATGCAAACAAATATCCCTTTCTTTTCTGATTTACCATTTATCATGAGAGGTGACAAACAAATGAAGTCTCCTCTGAGTCTGAGCGTAGTTGTATTAGCATTTTGCTAGTACCAGGCAGTATACAAAAACAGCCATCATGTGTGACACCTCCAACACCTACAGGTAGCTGTTTTAGGGGCACATCCTGGTTTGTGGTGAAACAGGTTTAACTCAGCCAGCCTCTTGTACCTGCTCAGTGATATCAGGTTATCATCTCAGTAACTCCAAGGCTGGACTGTCTTGTTCCTATTGCTGACTGGACTGACTGCTCCACCATCCATAAACAGAAGGCATAAAGGTGATTACAAACATAAGAAAGTAGTTTTACATATTGTCTTGCAGTCTTTCCATATAGTCCCTAAGTTCCTTGGAATCACCAAGATTCATATCTTGGCATACCCATTTAATATTATCATCACTGTCAAATAGAATTGAGTTGGTGTAGGGGCCTCCATCCTCTGGCAGTATTGTTGTATATGAAGTGAACTTTACTCGCTTCTGCTTTGGCCCAGAAGGATTTATAGGTTCACTTTTAACTTCTTTTTCACAAAGGTACTCAGAAGATCTGAGGATATGATTATGAAGAGTCTTCTGAGAACTCCCATTAAGGAGAAAGTTGCTTTCTTCAAACTGCATTCCTCTGTCAATCATGGTAGTGCACTCCTCTGACGGGAGCGAAATGTCAACTGGGTTCTCCAGCAGTTCAACCTCATTTCCAAGCCAGACCCAATCATGGGAATGGGGGATGTTGCCTTGCTCACTCACAGCAAACCTTTTATGCCTGTACTTCCAAGCAAATGCCACGCAGTTAATCAAAAAGACCAAGATTGCTAAGCAGAAAACACACAGCAGGGCATACATGCCAATCTCCAAATCTGTTAATCCTCTTGAAGTCAATGTGAGATCACTGGGATTGTTTTCTCCTGGTATTTCTACTTGCGTAGGGAAACCTGTGAAGGCAGTTGGGTTATTTTGGAGCTGGCCATCCTCCAGGGACTCCTGATCAATGGGAGATATGAAAGTTGTGCTTTTGTTTGCAGTGTCCTCATGACTGGACATGTCCTCATGGTTTTTGGACCATTCTTGTGCTGTCTTCTCTTGTTCTGCAGGTTTCTCTATAGAATTGCTTGCATGGCTTTTAAAATCTCTATCCACATCATCAATGTCATTAGTGCTTCCTTTTTGGTCAGAATCTTTTTGACCAAACTTCACTTTGACACTTCCCTTCCCAACAGCCAGAATGCTCTTCCGCTTCGTCTTCTGACATGGCTCACTGATGACCATTTCAATTTTAATCAAAGGTCCTTGCCCATCCCCTTCTGCCACCACCCCAGGCCATTTGGACTGAAGGTTTTGTTGTGCAGACACTACCATCTCATCCAGTGAAGTGATGGTGATTGAGAAGTCCTTGGTGTCATAGATGTCTAATGGCGTCACTGACCCATCACTGAACAAAATCCAAGCGCTGACTATGGCTTCCTGGGGGGAGAGAGGATGAGAAAAAAAAATGTGTGAAAGGTAAGAGACACTCAGTTGTTTAAATCTGTTTGACATCGGCAAAATAAATACAGTTGAACTTTGGTTTATTTTGTCTTTAAAAAAAAATCAAAATGTCTACTCTGCTTCTCATTTTCTTCTTGCAGAGTTGTGTTCTCTAGACCACTTAGGCATTTATCTCATCTTCAGGAGCTATCAAAGACGCAGTCATCTAAATCTAATAAAAGGTGTTGACAAAAAAAAAAAATTGACAAGTCTTTTTTTCAGTCTGAAGTGAGAAGCCTCTTTTGAATGCCAGGGCCCCATGATGAAAATAATCATATTTACAAAGTCCTGTTTAAGAAATTTTAAAAAGGACCTATAATGGGGAATTTCTGTAATACTGCAGTTCTAATGCCATATGTAATACAACGTGCAGAGCCGTTATGTGTCGGAATGGTGTTCCCACTCAGCCCATTGAAACAAACTAGGTTAAGAACACATCTCAATGCAATATTTTAAATTTTCTGTCATGCTTTCAAATAGACAAGATTATGTGAAATATACAGAAGTGATTGTAGTCCTTTCTGGGAACTATAGAAACACTCACAAAAACGCCGTTTTTTAAGGATGTTTTGACCAAAACAATTTGTCTTGTTACTGCAAATTGCTAGTGCTAAAAAGATAGTTACACTTTCTCTAGTGATATAGAGTCTCAATTCTATAATAAATTCAATAAAAAAGATATACGTAATTTATTCTGTGGTCTCATCGAAAGCTGTTTGACTCCGCAGATTATATGGTTCAAAGTAAGCACAAACTCATCAGATTTCAGCAATACAGATCATGAAAACTTCTGTACATGCAGCCAGAAGGTCCTTTTGGCTGAACTGACTTGGTGAGACTATTAAGGCATGGGCCTTTGACCTCTGCTTACATAGCTAAGCCATATTTTCCCATAGAAAAAGTGTCTTGAGTGGCACGTAGGTGCTTTCTACAGCGTTATGCATGCACAGACATGTCCATCACTCTCGCTGTGCTGCGCAGGTCTCCAACCTAGTTCTGAAGAGTTTAATGGTCATTCTGTATGGGTGTTTGCACCTGTAGGAGTTGGTCAGTAAGATGAACAGCCTTTGCTATGTGAAGTTACTGCTGTTCACAAAGCCATACATTGTATGTGCTGTCTAAAATTTACAGCAAGTAGCTTTTCCCTAGCTTCTGACACAGCACAATAAACAAATTAATTAATTCTATATGCTAATTTGGATCATACCTGTTTCGGAGTATGAAGGATATCATATGCAGAGGTGGTAGAAACGATAGCTCTCTTGCTTCCTTTGCTGATTTGTAAGGAGAGGGACAAGCCTGAAACTAGTTGTACTCCTAGATCTGTAATGGTCACACGATCATCTAGAACTATCACGGTCTTCTCTGCCAAAATGGAATCGGAAAGAGGTGACAGAACCTTGAAAGAGAAAGGAAACGCCTTGCATGAAACAGCAACTAACTGTGTTGTAAAGCAAGATTAGACTCTAATCGGCATAACACTTCGGATTAATCTTGGGTTTGTCACATCCATGTGTAAGCTATAATTGATGTTTCCCCCAAGACATTACACTCATTTGCTGCTAAATTACTTTATTTACAAAAATAATTTAATAAAACAACCAGTCACTACAAAATTGCAGCTTCATTTCAACAATGGAGTATAGATTAAATTAAATGGGTCTGTTTTTCAAAAAAAAATGTCATTTTTGTGTGGTCTATAAAACCTCCTATGAATGCAGTACAGCACCAGACATCATAGTGTAAGACTGATTAACACTGAAACTCAATAAGGGAATAAATAAGTGTACGAAGCCTGGCTGATAGGAGCTTGGCCTGCTGCCTTTATAGGGACAGTGGGCCTGAATGAAATGAAAGTGAGATTTGCAAAAGGACTTTGAAAATCCCACTGGATGCCTGTCTGCCTTTTTCAATGCCAAAATAGTCCTGACAGTTTGCTCCAAGACCTTGTTTCTAACACGCTCAGAAGGAGACAGTCATCTTTCTACTGATGCCAGAAACAGCTGGTTCAAGCTGAAAATATTTGAGGTGCGATTTGTCTCAACTAACATGAGAAATCTACAGCGTAGCTACCTGCATCGGAGCTAGCTGCCTGCTGCTGTTTTATAGTCACTGGAGTGAAAGAGACATTTTAAGGGCAGAAATCCCTTTGACCTCTTTGTGAAGTTTGTTTTAGGCTGAAAGGAGCTGAGCCCTAAAAGTACCTGTTCCTTTGTGTTGACTACAAAGGAAACTTAGTGTGACTGGAACATTATGGATGTTTGCAATTAATAAGAAGAGCCCCAATGCTTGTATTCCTTTATTTTGATTAAGAAATATGCATGAAGTTAGAGGGACAAGTGGTGAATATGAACACTCTGAAAGATTTCTGAAGATTATTTTTGCCTCCATTTTTTGTGTTTCATTTTGTGAACATAAAGGGACTAATTTTTCAAAGACATTTAAGCATATAAAGGTGCATGTAGATCTTTGGTAAAATTTCCTAACAGTTAGGTTCATAAGGTCCCATTTAAATTAAAAGGAGCTAGTTGTGTGCATTGTGTAACCTATTTCACTGTTCAGAAAATCTCACTGTGTTGCTAGTCACATTAACATGGATAAATCCCGTCAGAAGTTTCACCTAAAGGTATTTTATGGAAGTGACAAATAGCAAAAATGAAAACCCATTTAAACTTCCTTTTATGTTTAGCATGTAATTTTTCTTCAGCTTGTTTTTTTCTGAGAGCAATTAATTTTATAAGCTAACTAGCTCTTGTGTGTGTGTGCATCCAGAACTCTCTCTACGGAAGCTGCAGATACATCTTAGGCTGTACCTGGACCGTGGTGATGCCATGCTCACGACCAACCAGAACTCGGCCATCTTGAAGCTTAGCAATCTTGGGTTCTTCTACCTTCATGAAATCAGTCACAAGGTCCGTGATGTCAAACTGCCACTCAGAGCCTAGCATATACGTCAAGTGGCCTCCAAACTCAGAGGATTCAGCTACAAACTGTGTGAGGACTCGCACCATGGCATGCTGATACTGGAGGGTACAACCTCTTCCTTTTTTCTCATCATCCTCTTCATCCTCACTGTCACGGGTAGGCCTGTAAATAGATCCGGGTTTGTTATCTGCATTGCCGTGATCTCCCTACAACACTGCAGAGCTTCAGTTGCATGGTATTTTCAATTAGATTAATGTTATCATCATCTGCTACTGTGTGAGAAACTGGAAACCACATTTTGGATGTGTAGGTTACTAAATCTGGGTGAGATGCTTGTACAGCTTTTTTGTGCTGTACAATTTAAAAGCTACTGTTGCTTCTGTTAGTGAATTCTTTCTTTGAGTGGAACCTCCCAGCAACTTGGAAATATGTCTGCTGTTGCTGAGATTTCAGTGGAACCACTGCTTGTTCACCATGTCTCCAAGCCGCAGTCAAATGTTGCAGAAGGCTAAGGAAAGCAGTGTGAAATGTTTATGAGAGGGCAGTTCTGGAACAAACCCCTGTAGCAGCTCAGCAGGAATGGGAGAAGATGTTTTAGCATCCATTCCTCCACCTTTGCCCGTAACATTTGTATAACTTTGCTCATCTCTTCAAAACTGTTGTAACATATTCGGGATTCCCTGCTTAGGTAATGCCGCCCCACCTTATCCCACATCTCTATCTCATCAGTTCATTAAGCCCTCTGCATTTGAGAAATATACCATGATTTCACCTTAAATCTCATACAGTTCATGCAAGTGTCTGGTATATTTAGTCATGTAATGACCACATGGGGCTTCCAAAAAACCAAATTAGGCACTTAAGGTACCACACAGAACACAGTTACTCAAATTGCACCATGCCAGGCTGGTGAGACTATCACTCATCCCATAGAAACAATTGCAGCATTAGACACACTTTAACATTTTCTAACTATCTGTCCCCCTTGCAAAATATAACCCGTGACAATATACCAGCTTTCCATAAACGTTATATAAGGCATCACAGTGATTTGTACATGATAGCAGTGCTGTCACACCTCACGGAATTTTGTCTGGTTTAAAAGCCAGTTTCCCATCAATTTTTTTTTTTTTTTTTTCTACTGTTTTTTCCTTGGGGCAAACACATGGATT
>WAAD01042671.1:22532-89641 GCA_013389945.1 Fregata magnificens
AGTAAGCTGAAAACATAGCTAAGAAAAGCCCTTATGCTCTTCAAAATGATAGAAAGTCCTGGTGTTACAGAATCTAATACACTGGAAATACATTTTCAATGCATCAGTTCTTAGCTGAATATATACATTTGGCCTCAAGTAAATGGTATTTGGTACAGCCTTCTTGGTTTTGTGAATAACAGTGTCCATCATTAGTTGTTGAATGAAACAACATTGAATAACCACTGAATTGTTAAGAAAAAAACAGTATCCTAAAATAGGATTTACATTACACAAAGAAATTAGTCTTACAGAATTAGACTAGCTGGGTATTTCAGGGAAATTTTCAATTGTTCTCTCCCTCCCAACGCAAGTGTCAATCTGGACTATGAGCTGAAGCCAGCCAGTCAGCGGAACAGCCGCAAGGAAAGTACTAGAAGAACGATATTCATAGACCTTAGGTGGCCCATGCCTATTTAGATTGCTTTTGGCTTTATAATGCTATAAAAGAGTTTATGAACTCCTTAACGTTCCCACTTCCAATTTACTCCTGTATTCTGACCCTCTTCAGCTCATCTAAACCATAACCCAGGTTTGAATACTCTCAGACTTTGGGAAAACCAGGTTTAGCTCTGAGATTCTGGGATTTGACCCTCTTTTAGTAATACAGACAGTAACATTAGTACCTGTGCAGAACTGGAGAAGAATGTGCAGGAGCTGTTCAGGTAAGAAGTACTTACGGGATTTTGGGGGAAAGAGCCACAGAACCAGTGGGAACCTTTCTTATGGGAAAAGAGACACAAAACCAGTGTTCTGTGGCTTGAAGAAAACTGTTCACATGTTCAACGTTCATGCTGACAGGTTTTTTTACGGGACTCCGTTTTCTGTTTCTGTTACGTAACCAGATGTTTTACTCAGATCCCACGTGTCACTGTATCCATATTTATTTCTGTGCTTATTTATTTCTACTTTCGGTGTTTAAAACTTTAGACTGCTGGACTGTTCAAGAGGAAATATATTCAAAACAACTTTGAGAGAAAGAATCTTTCAACCCTAGTCCCATACAGTTCCGAAATGTGAGTTGTAGGAAGAATGGCCAGAGATAAGGAGTGGTGCATAAGGGCACAGAGGGAGCATTCCTGCCCTTATTACCAGGCTTGAGACTGTATGGGCAGCCAGTCCTACCAACCAAAAAAAGATTATTCAAGTCCAACTCTTTCCTTGTGGTATCTCTAACAAACAAAGGTAAGGGCTCCATTTCGTTACGAAAACATTTAGAGGTGTTTGTTTCTGTACACTTCTCCTTAGAAGTACATGGTTCTATTGCATGCAAATGTGGAACATCAGAAAAACATCTCTAAACCATGGAACGGGCAAGGCACTTTCTTATGTCAGTGCAAAGTAAAAAGAGAGGTGTTTGAATTTTCAGTACAAGCTTTGCAAGTCTGCTTTTACCAGGTACCCACTCAAGTTCTTACTTTTTTTTTAAACAAATTATATCTATTTCCACTTCAAAGCCACAAATCCATGATTCAATTAGTAAGTCAGAGCATTTCGGTGTTTTGTCTCCATGGGCCCAACAAAATGTTTGAGATCCACTGAATTGTGTAGTTCCCTTTAGAGTCTTAAACTTCTTGTTACAGTGTTTTCAGTAGGCTTAAAATCCTTCATTAAGCAGTGAGCTCATTTTCTTTTTAAGACATGTGCTCATGAATATAAGCTATTGCTGCATATTGTACTTTTTTCCCCCTTGGTCATCTCCGAGGTTAGCTCTGGATGTCTCTCAGAATCCTTCTTATCCTATTTCTTGTTGCTTTGCAAACTTGCTTGGAAGATTTTTGCTTTTCTGGAGTGAACCAAGGTTGCCAGAATTACATTTAATTTACATTTCACACAGAGAAAGCCTTTGCCAGAGAGCTGAGTTAAAACAGCAGCCCTGTTACAAGGGTGCCGGCTAGCACTGATCTAATCAGTGATCTGTCAACTTTATATTATAGACACTGTCTGTGAGCAGTTTAAGTATGTCCCTTTTAATTTGTACCACTTTCAAACCAGGCATCAAGTTCTTGGGCCAGATGCTAGTTTTCTGTTAAAAAACCCCTACAGAAATCAGTCTTGCTGGTTTTGAATTTGAAATACTCATTAAAGAGAGTCATGTATTTAAAAAACATTTGCAACCTGATTGAAAAAAAATATCTATTTCGGATACAAAATACAAGCCACTAGAAGTTGATTTAGTGGAAGCTACAGAAAGAAGTTGCACATAGCTCCACTCACAGTTCAGGAAGAAAGGCAATTTGGTACCTTTACAGATCTTGAAAATACAGTCTACCTATTAACAAAAATCTCTATGGCCTTATCTCCATAGGACATTAAAGTCAATTAACTAAAGGAGTGAATTTACAGCGTGTTCAAGCTTTGTGCGGATGTTGTTATTCACAAATGGAATGGTTTGAATCCAGTTTCACTTAATTTGCTTTAAAGGATAGCTTTATTTCTGAGTGGTAGCACTCACACAGAGGTTTAACTAAAGCAGTTTATTTTTTCCTTCATTTAACTTAGGCTAACTTTCCTGCTTTTGTCTCTAGTACCAGACAGGACCAAAGTAGAGCTACCACGTAATTCACCATTAGTTCAACAGATGGCCATTCAGAAGCAATACCATGTCTGGCTTAACTCTGTTTCAAAAGTTTTGAAGGTTTATGCTACTCAGAGGTTTGCAGTCACCATGACTTAGTAATGGCTTTATCAGCTATTGTTCAATAAGGGCAGATGCTGGTAAAAGTCCGGTAAACTATGTGCCTGACATGGAAGCGTATGCTGGTCATACTGTGTGATGTCTGCCTCCCTGGGAGCCTCATGAAAACAACGTGCTATCCCAGTTGCAAATATTTACTTAAATTTCCAGCTTGTTCTGTGAGACTTTAGCCATGCCATTCCTGTTAGCGCAAGTTGAAGCCATGCATCCCATGTAAATGTACATGCATAGAGCTAGTGCAGGAACTTCAAGAAGGTGGTAACTATTTTGCAGATGCATGAGGAATCAAAATAAATGTACTTGTTAGACCAGCAGATTCTGCCTGGGCCTCTTCTACACTCTAATATTTGACTTTAATTTAAATATACACCTTTCATTTGCCGAGATTGTGGGCTTTTCTGCAGCCCATTGCAGGAGCAGAGTTTCTGTTAGCTCATGCTAGTTTAAGGACCGCGTACCATGCATTAGTCATGAGTCCTTGATCCATGGAGCTGACTTTCATCTGCAAAGGGAGGCTCTTCATATCTGCAGTAGCACACACCATAGATCAAGTTCTCTTCTGGATAATAATAAATGTTTGCCATATATTTACAGCCTGATCTGGTAAAATGTATTACTGCTCTTACATAAGGCAGACTACTTTTTTTTTCCCAGTTTCTGGCATAAAAGCAGCCTGGTTTTTCTCTCTGTTCCTCTAGCAAGTTCCTGCTCTTACAGCAGTTCAGGTGAAAACCAACACAGCTCAGATTGAGCTAGACACGTGCCATTTGAAAAATTTTTGTAAAGACCTCGTCTTTTTCATTGCTTTGTGGAAATTATTCAAGAAGTTAGGTAAGCAAACATGTCTGTAATCCCATGTATTTTACAATTACAAACATGACAGGGTTTATAGGGAGAAGCAATACATTTTATTAGTTCAACAAACATCATTGGAAAGAACAGATGTGATTTGGGGCATTATAAACACTTTTTCAGGTCTGAAATAGAAGCAGCTATATTCAGATGACGAACAGCCATGCTGAGGCAGTAGTTTCACAAGCATTTCTTTTGTCGACAGCATCAATAAAAACATTTAAAAGATTATTGTAAACCCAGTTATATTTTGCCATCTGGCTCAGCCCCTCAGACAACTGAACCAGCACAGCCACGCTGAGCATGTGGGAACGAGGCAGTGGGGGAGCCAGAGGAGATGAAGGAATGTTTGGAGGTTGCTGAAGTGTCTCTGAACAATCCCTATAAGAAATGCTCAAAAATTTTACCTTCTGTGTATTGATGAATTACTTTATAGCCATGTTTAGTTCTTGCTGAGGAGACAAGAGAGTGGTGTGAAGATACCAACCCTAGTGGACAGGAGGAAAGTAGAGAATTGTTTTGTCTGTGGTGAGGAGAGGAGAGGAACGAAGAAGACACATTACAATCCTTCCATGACTAAACCTGAGGACAGTGACATAGTTTCAGTTGACCTGTGGGCCATGTGCAACTGAACCTAAATCTAAGACTGCCTAAGCCTGCTGGCAGGCACTTTCGAAAGAATCCAAGAGTTAGATGTGCTCTTCTTTTCAAATCAGTTTCCTTTTAAGGATAGATATAAAAAAAACCTCATGGAAACTGCAAATACTGGCGCTTACATGAAAATGAAGTTGAAGCAATACAATACTATGGCTACCACACCTGCTGGGAAATGCTTGGATTTTGTTTTTTTAAAAAGGTTAAAGCACTCTCCTCTCTCTTTCAAACCCATCTTCGGGTATCACACAAGACAACCTTCTCACTGTACAGCACTAACACTGTATGATACATACCAGGAGGGCACTGTGAAGAAGTACAGGCTGAACCATTGTTCAGAATAAGCAAATGTGGCCTTCTGGCTATATCCCTGAAGGAGGATTCAGGAAACCAACCTGCAGCTCCTGACTGTAGTCCAAATGTCTGGTGTGCTTCAGGTCACCATTTAAAACCTCATCATAAAAACTCCCCCATGTTTAGGATATTGGGAAACATGTAGCTATGAAGGAGGTGGAGGTATAAGCAGATTAAAAATTAAACAGAAAAATAATTTTAAAAAAACCACAAAAGGAAAAGCCACAAAATCTCAGGTAAAACCCATCCAATCTAAAAATAAAGCAAATGTAAAAACCTTATGTACAAAGTAAATGTCAGAGCGAGCACAACTAATGCTAGTCCTAGATTGCCTATTGATTTAGAATACCCCCCCAAAGTTAAAAAAAAATCCACATGAATGTTCCATAAAACAAGAGATAATTTATTTCTAGTTGAAACCTTTCCTGTTCACACGGGCATGGACTGCTGACACACAATGTCATAAACTACCAGCTGCAATTCTGGGGAATGATACAGTGTCCACGCTTTCTCTTCCACCCTTCACAGAAAATGCTTGCTGAAGATGTGCCAGCAGTTCAGATGCAATCTGAGCAGCAGCAAACTCGCACTGCTTGCCAGCTTGCAAACAGAGCAGACTCTCAGACCATTATCTTTATTTCAGCTGGCCAAATAAATCAGAACTAGACACCAGGGGGTAAATTTCCAGCACTGTATGTAATGGGTTTAAAGTCAGAATGTCCACGACCGTTAACCACAGTTGAATGTCTAACTCACTGAGCTTGCTGCTGAAAGTTTACTCCTACAATAAACATCAACAGCCTAATCCTGCAGCCATTTACTCAGCAGAATCCCCACTGGTTTTAGTAGGAGCTGCGCCTAAGGGAGTGTTACAGCACTAGGCACATTACAGACAGAAGAAGGTAAGTTAAGTGAAACTTCAAGCAGACGGCATATGTTCGGTTCATTCATCACCTAGCACATCTCTTCCTGCCACAAATGGCAGCTTTGCCTTTATCACTGAAGCAAACGTGCAAATTTCTGTTGTGCCAGATCCTCATCACCTCTTCTGTCATAGCCAGAAAAAATGTCCACATAGCCCAGAGCTAAGTCAGTCCCCTTCTTTGGAGCTCATTATCTGAGTATCCTGTAAATTGTGTCCTATTACCCTTAGTTTTATGCCCTCATAAAGCGTTAGATAATTCTACTCCACTGCTGTCTGTTTGGGCTCTTTAAGGCTCTTCAATAGCTGAGATGTTCTCCTGGGCAAATCGAGTGCTTTAGCTAGAACTGCCACAGTGTTTAGCACTACAGTTACTGCTGCCAGAAATGCTTTTTCACTGTATTATAAATGTGAGCTGGTGTCATGCCTTGTTCTCCAGTAGTATTTTTCAACTTAGCCTGAAATCCACCAACATAGCAGTGTTCCTGGAAGTTCTTAATCTTGCAAATTGTCCAAATGATGGTTATATTCTACAATTGGTATTTCAGTAGGGATGGATAGGACAAAGCTCAAAATCCCTGCCCCCTTCCCTCCCTTTTTTTCCCATCCACATTTGTCCTGGTAGAATCCGTTCATCAGAATATAGTCTTCAATAGGAGCAGAAGTGGAAGTTTTTGCCTAATTCAGATCTACTAAATAATACTTCAGCCAGGTCTGCTGTAGAGTGCATTTGTACAAAGATTGACTAATCAGCCAAAGTCATAGAATCGTAGAATGGTTTGGGTTGGAAGGGACCTTTAAAGATCACGTAGTCCAACGCCCCTGCCAGTGCCCAGTGACCTGACTCCCTCCCTGGTCCTATTTTATTTAGCACCGTAGACAGAAACTTAAGCACTGGCAGTGCTGAGTGTCACACGCGCACACGCGCGGACACACACACGATGTTACACGCAGGATGGGAGAGGTCCAGGTTGTTTTCCTCAGATTTGCACATCGGAGTGTATGATACAATTTCCTGAGATTGCGTGGAATTGATTAATGCTCCAGGCAAAGCCACTGACTTTTAAACTATATAGATCAGGATAAAATGTAGCCTCCTCATATCATTGTTGGATGTTATAATGAAGGCTAAGACAGACTGTAAAGCTAATTTTAAACAGGAGAGTTTAGATTCTGAGAAATACTCTAAAAATTTGTTGTGTTCTAAAAATCAGAGGCCCTGGGAACGTATCTGGACTGTGCCAGTGCTGTAAGCATACCTTTTATTGGAGGTGACGGGTATCCTCCAGCCTTTGATCTGGCTAAGCTCTGTATCAGAGATCTCTATCTGCAGTGGGAGCCGCGGAACCCAGACCGTCACTTCTAATTGGGTGGTAAAATGCTGGTAAGTGAAGTTAACAATAGTATCCACTTTGCTTTTCATTTCCTTGCCATTAACAAAGATGGAGTCACATCTGTCAGAAACCTTAAAAAAGAAAAAAAAAAAAAAAAGATTAATTAAGAAATGAATAAAAGTTCCTGAGAAAGCACAAGGATACATCAGTCCAAAGACAACACTGATAATGTGAGTCATGCACATTGTATTTGCAGTTTTCTAATTAGTAGCAAACAGTGATAAACGGACCCCAGGGAAACAGTTCTGCTTTCCTCAATGGATACTACTCAAACTACAAAAATAATTTAATGATGTTATACAACCTATGTGAATCTCTTATACTAGGCAAATTAAACTCTTCATGAATCAAACTCCATGTGCATCAATGTTTATGTTTACAACTTGCTTAAAGAACCTGGAAAAAATGGGGCCATATGTTAGTAAGAAAAAGACTGACTCAGAACCATAAAACAGAATCCTTTCCTTTTTCCTTGAGCACCGTAATGCTGAAAGACAAAGCTCCCCTTATGGCTCACGAGTGGAAGTGCAGCAGAAGCATTGATTTTTAGAACTTCTCAGTAATTGTTTTAGCAAAATGTATTCATAGTTGCCCTGTGTCATTATATGAAATTACTGCCAAAACTAGCACGTGAGCTCTATACTACAACTCATCTACCCTCTTGGTCTCAGGGATCCTTTGGCACAAAATCAAGGTCTGGAACACAGACCCTATTTATATAAAGAACGTGATGTAACAATGCCTTTGACCTGCATCCTGGAAAGACGGAACTCCTTCTTCAGGAGGTACATTTTTTTAATATATTTATGAATGTGTGTGTGTGTATACTCTTAGATTCTATATACATACATACATTTAGATTAATGTATAACTTGTTTATGTATATACGTGTATATGTGTGTACATGCACATGCCTATGTACATGTCTTTGTATCTATGTACAGGTTTGCATTCTGCTTTGAAGCGAGAGAGAGGTGATAGTCTCCAACAGAGTCCATGCACTGTGGTTTTAATCTTTTTAAACCATGGCTTATGAGATGTAGTTGTGTTACCGAAATGGACTTTGTTCTCCTGTCAGGACTGTTCTGTGTCATGTTGTATAATGCATTGGGACACAGATCCAAAGGGATTCTGGCTAAGCCAGTGATTAAATTCTGGTTTACTGGAGTTACTGAGATAACTCATGTAGACTTCAGTGGGGAATATGCTGAAACACAGGTTGGTTTTGCTCTGCAAACGTACCTCAAATCTTTTCTGATATTAACAGGAACTAGGGGTTACTGAGCCAAGAAGAATTACAGAAATTGTGTAGCAGCCTTTTTTTTTTTTTTGTCAAAGGCAGTCCTCACATATGACTTTGAAATGAAGTTTGTCCTGCTTTAAATCTCATACGGAATAACATCATTTTTCTCTTGAGTTCTAATGTGGCATATTGCCGTTAGATGGACAGTACCTGAGTTCTACTATCGTATGGAGCACATTTAAATAACAAAATTTTGCCTAAATGGCTCTCATAATGCTTTTAAGATTTATAGGTAACTTGCCTAAGAATCAGCTACTTCAGAAGCAAAAGAATACAAGCAACCTTTACGCAGGTCATTCAGTGACAAGTTTTATTTCCAGAATTATTGTGACGACGTTCAAAATTATAGCAACTCTCAAGCCAAGCATGGAAGGAGAAAGATTTGGGAAACATTGTGCCAGCTGGTCTGTTGGTATATATCCACTGAGCATCGACCACATCAGATGACTGTTTCACACTTAGACCACACAGCCAAGCTTTTCAGATTGTCCCTTTATAACATCAGTGTACAACTAATGTCATTCTTCTGTACTGCTTATTATTAGGTAATAGCTTTGCTAAAAATGTTGTCAAGTGCCTTGAGATTCTTGTCAGAAAAGCTCACTGTCTGATGTCCTTCTTTCCATATGCAATATCCATATATAAAGTAAAAGAGCTGCACTTCCACGTTTGCCATTTTTCAAGTCAGCTTCTCAGATCCTAATCAATGTACTGAAACTACAATCAATTGCTTTTTTACAAAGGGACTAAGCCAGGTTGTGAGGGACAGGGCAAAGGAAACTAAGTCACTCTTCTGGAGAGAATACTCCTTCCATGTAAATGTTTAATGAGTAAAAGAATTTAAAAAAAAAAAAAATCTAGGTATCTGATAAACAGCTCAAAATGGACTCCAGGCTCAGGAGTACCACAAATGAGATGGAGCATACTCAGAATCCTTGTTTCCCACTCATAATGTGTCACAAGTGTCTCTGGAAGGTTTAAGCACATTAATCAAGCCCATTAATTGAATGAGCAGTTGAGATTCTAAATCATAAAGCCTACATCTAGGGAGTTTTGTGAGAATTAATACAAGACAGAAACAATTAAGAAAGCTCAAAGAGGGAGGGATAAACATCAAGACCAGATCAGGGGAATAACTACTGTCTGACATGACAGCGGCTAATATTTTAGATTCTCTTCTTGCTGCTTAAAATGTTCTTGTCTTCTTGTCAGCAGGCAAGAAAGGTGCTAAATTAGGGAACTGAAAGATGGACTTTAATTGTAGCTGTAAAAATATCAGGCTAGGCTTACAAATTTCATAGATTATACATCTAGACAGAGACATTCAGTCATTTATATACTGACCAAGAGGTAAGTATAAATCAGTATATGTAACTATGCTATAGAAGTTCACCCAGTGGCCTCATGTAGAGTTCAGAGCTCATGTTTCACTTAAGTGTATCTTCCAGAAAATAATCCAGCCTTGATAAGAAAACTTGAAGAGAGACATTATTGTTGTTTCAGTTCTCTCTCTGGAATTTTGGTTTACTCTATTAGGTACAAGCAAACCAAAGAATTTAAAGGAAAATTAAGTTTGTGCCAATAAGGGTGAAAGCCACAGCAGTCAGCTGAATCCAGCTCAGTCCCGTGCTGAAGTATGTGAAACCATGACCACTGTTAACCATTCAGGCTAGACTAAAGCTCCCCTGAGGAATCCTCTGTTACACTCACATGCTTTTCATTACTGCCATGTTTCATTCACTCCACCTTACAGCAGTTGTTACTTGAAAGTAGATTTAGTTCATCTGAAGGAAACGAGAACCGTGAGCATGTATAGAAAATGCCCAGCCCTCCTATTTCACTTGGGATCTACTACAGACCCAGGACGAAGAATTAATTTCATCCAGGTCTCAGGTGAGAGCTGTGGTTTCATGCTAACAGCACTCTGACACTCCTCCAAAGTGAAGAGGGAATGAGTAACACACGTTGAGCTTTGGGGACTTGGTGACAGCTGTATTCTCTGGCCGATGGCCTACAGCAAATGTTCCCCTTCACTTTCTCCCCTTTTAAGTCTGCTCCATACTTTTCTAGTCACACTCTGACTGCCGGAAGTGGCTCGTGATGCTGCTGAAAGGGGAACTCGTATGACCTGCTGCTGGAGTTTGGGGAGTGCATGCCTGTTTACATCAGAAAGCGCTCAGGTTTGCCGTGGGGCAAGCTGTGACGCAGCAGGGACACACGGGCAGAGTTACATTAGCAGGTGACTTCAACGCACAGATCTCTTTTGAGCTGCTGGTTCTGAGGGAACAAAGAGGGAAAATGCAGTTAAATCTCTCCTGCAAACACTACACAGTGAGAAGACACAGCAAAAACTTAGAATGCAACCCTCTCATCTAAAATGCACAGAGCAAGCCTGTTCAAAACAGTCTGTCACTGTCCATTATCAGCTGCCTGACAAAATCAGAAAGTGCTGTTTGAGACAGTTTGCAACCAGGACGGCAGGATGGCCAGCGATGCGCTCTGGTATGCAGGTCAAGAGAAGGAGAGCTGCAATTAACCCCTCCGGGCTTTGAAGCAGGTGGTTGGCTCCAATCCCCACAAGTAACTCTAAAAAGCACAACTTGCCCTGTACGGCCTGTCACGGCCTCCTCGTTTTAGACAAATCCAGTACAAAAGTAGCTAGCAGTCCAAAAGAGTAATTGGGAAACTATTTGATGTTCAGGTCAGCAAAGGTTTACGCACGCTTTGGGTGAACAGGTAAAATGGAGGGAATATGAACTGACAAGAAAACAAATAATGCCTGCTGCATGGTTCATCTTTGCATGCAGGTTTGATGCCAAAGCTCATACCTTACCCTCAGCTTGCAGGTCATTTTGTAAGGAGACTGAATGAGATAGATGTAACAGAAAACAGTCGCAATCCTTGTGGTTGTTAACCACTGGGGAGTTTTTCAGTTAAACAAGACTTTGCTGCTGAATGCCTGCTTGGGACAACCATTTTTTCCCCAGCACTCTCCTGTGTGGGAGAAGAGAGCAAGATAGCTTCAGGACAGGCCCACCACGTGGGCATTTTCTTCACATCATTAACTTCAGGGCCCTCCCAGCCTGTACCTCATCGCCGAGTTCTTCTTTTTTCACCTTCAGACATATATTTCTCACTGATATTTACATGAATGGTGCGTGCGCACACAGCTGTGTATGAACACGTATAACTAATTTTAAAGGGAAAACTACTACCCAAAGCAATTAATTCTGTTTAGTTCGGTATGAAGCAACAGGAGGATTACCTCTATCCCAGCCAAAACCAGCACAAGTGACTAAATGGATCTCAGAGTGGTACCAAGTACAATGCCAAACTGCCCTATGGCACTTTTCATCTGTGGATTTTTGACACACAAAACCCAAGACGATGGTGGTATTTTTACAACCCATTTATAGAAGAGGAACCTGAGGCACATGCAGTGGGTATCAGAATTGGGTCGAACACACAGTCTTTTCAGCTGAGAGCTATAGCCATTTGGTTATCCAGTCAGGTCCCCAAATGATTTAAATTTGAAGTTCAAATTCACCCTTGAAAAGAGGTCCTTTTTACACTTACTTTCAAAAGAGCCTTCACCAGTACTTCAGCAGAACTGGCCTTTACAAGAGGAGGATTTTTCCCTGGAGTCAAGATCTACTGGGACCTAAAAATACTTAAGTTTAATGGGACAGATGTGCAGACTTCTTCAGTTTTGTAACCCTGGTTTTTCAACAGCAAACCCCAACCTTATTCCAATCCCTGCCTGAAACAATGCTATTTCTGATGTCCAGCACACGAGGCACAGCCCAGACCGCGGTATGGCTGCAGCCACCTAAGTCCTCTGCAAACAGGCCCACCCACCACTGGTCTCGGGAGCCGGTGCTCTTGTAGAAGAAGAGGTAGGAATGACAGACCAGCAAATTGCAGATGTTTATAAAAGGTCAGAGGAACAGTACACAGTGCTGCTTTGCAGCGAGTGTGTAAGGGATGCAAAGTCTCATTATTGTGGCTGAGGCTATAAAGAGAACAATTGTAACAAGATTTTAAAGTGAATGGTGCCTAGAGTAAATGGCTCATTCTCATAATAATCTTAAAACTGTAATTTTGTGGTATTTCCTGAATGCCTTCTTTTCCACCTTTTCTGCGGCACTGTTCCTGGCATTGTCTTGTTAGCCCATTAGGAAGGGCTTGCTGAGCTACTTCAAACCCTTACGTTGTGTGTTTTTCTTCTGCCTCTTGCATCTTTTTATATGGCCACAGCATGGCTGTATCAGGTTTTTTTCTGGTTTGGATTATTTTGTATTTTATTTTTATTATTGCTACATGTTTGCTTTAGAAGCACAGTCTGAAATTACTTCCTCAGCCTGGGGAATCTGGCTTAGTGTTTGGGTAATGGTTGAAGACAAAAAGAAGGATTGTTCTTCTTCCTATCCTCTTCTTTCTCCCTCTTTCAAACTGCTACTTACCTCTGTGCCTTCCCTGGGTCCTGTCCCCTTCTGCACTAAGCACTGCCTGAAGCCGTTGCTGGAGTCTCTCCTAAGCCAACACAGGGACGGAAAGATATGCCTCATGTCTTGAGACAAATAAACAAAGAAAGGGTTTTCCCAACCCCTTTTCAGCTAAGAAATGCTGTTTTTATTTAAATTCAGAATTATGCCTGATAGTAGTCAGTGTAGAAAATGTCAGACTTGTTTTGTCTGTAGTTGCATGTTGTCATGACATGTTAATTATTCTAGTGCACGATATTTGCCCATATGCACATGTCAAGTGATAACATAAAAGTAGAAATTTGCATTAGATTTTATTTCCCTTCTAAAATCAAAACTAATTGGCCAAGTTTGAATTACAGTTCTGCCCCAGAACAACATATCATCTCCTTTCAGGCTTGTGTGGCAGAGACAGTCCGGTGTCTCACCCTGTGCTGTTAACTGCACACAAACCTGCAAAGCACTTCTGGGCCAATCTGTGAGGCTCATGTTTTTCCTGTACAGGTGGCAGCATGGCGGTGCGGGACTCCTGCGGTGAGAAGCCGTATTGTCCACCAGGACCCAGCGAGGTGAGAAGCACCCCGTGAGGAGGAGACATTGCCCTTGCTTCTGACACCCATGCAGCAGGCAGTGCAACTTCCAAAGCAGTCCTTGCATTGTACGTATCAAGCATTGTAAGTAAGTGGCTTGCTAGGCTTCACAATGCATTTATTTCAGCCTCTTCCACAAGCAGGGACTTTTCTATGCAGTTAGTTCTGGTGATAGTTCTGCTTCCCCCTGCCCCTGCTAATTATGTGTACTGGGGTCTGCAGATATTGTCTCCAAGCAATGCGAGGCAAATGGTAGATTAGGAATATACAGAGTAAAGATGGCAAATGACATGATGCTGAAATTGAAACTAATGAAAACAGAAGTTTTATTCCCTTTTAATTTTAGACATGTGCAGAATAGTCTTGGAAGTGTCATTTTTGAAACATTCTTTTCACGTTAATTAGTTTTTATCGGCAAACCAGTTCTCCAAGTACTGTTCTCTGGAATAGCTGCTGTAGTTTCAGATGTAAGTGTTGGCTATAGGAATCCCTCGAGATATATTCTAAGGTTTGTTTCCTACTTAGAAACAATAGCAAGAGTTTAAGTCAAGTATTGCCCTTCCCATGTGTTCAATATGTGTTTGCTTTTCATCTTATCAGTGAATAATAATGTTACATGGAAACAGTATACAAACTGCATGATTCAATGCAATCCAATAGCTATACTTACAACTATGAATATAATGATTTTTCCCCCCCTACTACCAGCTTTCACTGGAGAAAATGTAAAAAGTGAAATATGTCAAGATGAGCCCAAAGCATTTCCAATGCTCTTCATCTTAAGTAGTCTTAAATTGCAACATCTACCGCGACGAGAACCACATACTTCTACACTGAAACAAGAGGTATCCCTAATCTTGTTGTTTGGGGAAATTTGGACTGGGGCAGGAAAGTTTGTCCAGCCCCCCCAGCACTGTGGTACCCTGTAACAACAGGCCAGTCACATCATCTGTCAGCAAGAATATTGCTGTGTTTGGGTCAGGTATTTTCAGATACACCTGCTCTTTTTTTAATTACCCAAAGTCTTGATCTTAGAACTGCTGAAGTCAGTCCAACTGAATTAAGTGGAGGATGATCCAGCATCAAAGACCAGAGTTTCAGAGGTTAGCAGGCATTTAACCAGGTAGGAGGAATGAATCCATTGGGAAATCCAGGCCATTTTGAAATTACCATTTTGTAATGGTCATTCTTCCCCCCGTTTTATTGTTCTAAAGGACTAAGGTGTGAGATTCAAAACTCATGTCTGGACTTCAAGTTTCTCTCATTAGAGACAGAAGCGCAATCTGACAACCACTTGCTTTGAAAGTGAGGAGTCAGTGGCAGCACAAGTGCTTCAGCACTCAGCCCAACCCAGACCCAGTGCAAGGCCCCTAAGAACAAACCTCATGGCTACAATGAGCCGCACAGAGAACATTACACATACAGAGAATAACAATATCCATAACTGTGTTTGCCAGACTGGGCCAATTCTGAAGACTACTTATGGCAGTGGTACAAAATACAAACTGTAATTTATACTGAGGTCTGAAATGTAACAACAATGATTTAGAAGCAAGATTGAAAGGAAAACCCTTTGTCCAGGAAAGCAAAGATTTGGAAAACCAGATAATAAACAACTGAAGTGCTGTGTGTTCAAGAGACCAGAAAAAACATGATGGTCTGAGCGATAGGCTTGTGGAGGGGATTATCAGTTACACAGATGCACAGAGCTCCACGTGGACAACATGAGACCATTTTAATAGCAGCTCAGCAGCAATTAGCACAATAGAGTTAGTGATACCCTATTGTTTTATGGAAGAAGCCTCTGCTCATTTTCTCTGTAGATGTCACTATTTAACACTACTGATGGAGAGAAGCAGGATATTGGGGGAGGAGGGAGATGAGACTAGGTACAGTTTGTAATGATGTGAATGGGTATTTGAAGTTTTAGAGTGTTTTTACCTTTTAACCCCCATTGAAATGCACTGAACTAGAGGGAAGGACAGCATGGAAGACATTAACATTTTGGTTTAACAATAGAGACAATTGCTGTGGCTTAGAAAAGGTGCAATGATCCATGAATGTACAATGAGAATTTAAAAACCTGCTGTACTGAATGAAGTGTGCACTATTCAAAAACTGTTGATCTATGCAAAATTATTGAACAACACATGAGATCTGCCAGGATTTCAGTCCCAGGTGCAGAGCAGCTGCTCTCATTCACTTTCCGGCATGCCGTGCAGGGGCGTTCCTGCTGGAGATGATGGGTTTGGCGGGTGCACAGGTTGAAAGGGGAGGACCAAAGAAGGTGGGTGTGCCTTCAGACTCCAGCCTGCTGCTCGGCCTGACTTAATTCAGGCTCAGTAATAACTGCTGTGCATCCACGGTGGTGGCGCAGCTGCTAGGAAAGGCAGATGCTCTGGCATTTCATTCTTATTGATTATGTAGAGTGAATACTGAAAGTGATTGGGGGGCAGCTAATAGCAGTACATGGTGTCTGTCAAAATGTTCTCTGCTCCATGTACCGAGTTTCTTTACTAATCAGCTGAGCTTTTAATCGCACTTTTTCTACAAAAATCAAGCTGGGAATTCTGTCAGAATTAAAAGTTACTGTTTCTGCTCTCCCCACTGATTTATCATCACCGTGTGCAGATTAAGAGACAGAGATCATCTTCATTAGGTCAAATCAATGGCCGTATTACGACGCTGGTGTCTTTGGAAGATAAGAGAATGCCTTTGTTCACAGTACCTGGAATAGATAGTGGTTGATGTATCAGGAATGTCAGCTCCCCTGCACAAGAATAAGTGATGCTTGATACCAATAACTAAAAAATGGTGGTGGCTGTGTTGCTATTGGTCTTAGCACAGACATTTCTACAATCGGTTGGGGAACCAGACAGGACTCCGATGCGTGAAAGAAAAAGGGGATGTAACTGATAGGGGATACAGCATGCCTTTTTTAGGTTTGATCCAACACTCAGTGAAGTAAATGAGAGACTTTCTACTGATTTACTGGCCTCAGACCAGGAGTTGTAAAGGATGCGAGGACTTTGCTGTCTATGGTAACACAATGACAGCCAACTGTGACACAAGCTTGGAATAGGGAGATTTTTAGGCAGTGTTTTTTTCAGAGGCTGAAGTTCTTTGGTATATCATACTTCAAGTTGTTTAGACAAACTGCTATTATCTCTTGACAGAGCAGCAGTTCCACTGCCAGGATGGAGAAAAGCAGGTGCATAGGAAACTTATGTGGTTCAAACTCATTTAAATCTCAGCACAGTTTGTGTTTGGGGGAAGCTTCAGGAACACTCTTGTTTTCATTCAACCACTACTTTGCTAACAAGAACACATGGACCAGAGCTCAGAGTAGGATCTCCTGCTTCCTTGTCCATTTGTGATCAAAATTGTGCCAGTCCCATTCTTGTTCCATGAGTTTCTGTTTCTTTTAAGCAATCTAGTATGCAAGTCAGCATGGCTTCTACTTGCCTTGTCACCATGATGCAGTACCCCTCCTGGGCTAACATCCTTCCCAGACAGGCATGCTTATCTCTAGACAGACATCTTCATTTTTTGCATTGAGATGAAGGATCTCTCACCAGCACAAATTCTAAGCACATGCTTCTTTGAGGTAGCTTTTGCTTAAGTATTTGATCCTTAAACTTCTGCAGATTAGGCATTACCAACACTTGTTTCTTTAAGTTAAAATCCACATGCCTCATACTCATCAGCTGGTATCCCAGAAGGGCTTAAAAGTTGTTTATCTGGCGAAACCCCAGCATATGGTACCAGCTCTTTCTTGCACCAATTCTAATTGCAAACATTGAACCTGTTCTGTAAAAACTGTTAATGAGGTGAAACTAACACATATGTTTGAGCTGAGGTGGGTTTTTCTCCCTCTCTCTTTTCCCCCCCCACTTGAATTACTCACACAAATGGGGTTATAGGCTGACAGAATAATTTACACATCATTGAGAAAAGTAAGAGGGGAGAATATTCAGGCACGTGTAACATACTTCAGTTCTACTGAAGTTCTTTGTAAAATAATGGGCTTTAAAAGTAATCTGCCTACTAAGTAAACTTAGTGTTCATGATTTGTGGCTCTAATCCCTGTGACTGAAATTTAAGATCTAAGGCTCCATGAAATTAAAAGAAAAAGAAAGAATTACATGCGTATTCATTCAATTTCGTGTATTGCGCATCCTTCAATTTTTGCAATGAAATTTTAACAGGGGAAATAGAGGTTTCTAAAGAATGTGTACTTGAAAAAAGCCAGCAGGTCAGTTGTAACTGCTGAAGCTAACCAGCTCTTCTGTGTCTGCTGGTTTCTCGACATTCCTGGAGAATGCAAGTCACCTCCAGATTTCCTCGTCTCCCATAAATATTTCATAGATGCTACAACACAGTGTGCAAAAAGCTCCAGGACACTAAGTGTGTACAGCCCTCATGTAGGACACTGGCCACTCAGCCCTTCCCAGCTGCACAGAAATGCTGTGGAGTAAATAGGAGGACGCTCACAACGGGGACACTGCACATAAAGTCCTTGTGCTGCTCCTGGACTACTCCGTAGGGGAAAGGAGCCCTATATGCTGCTCCCACTGAAGGACAACTGCACACCTTCCCTATGAATGCAATTTGAATATATGGCCACTACAACAGTACCGTAAAGCCACAAGCCCAGAAGAAGACTAGACAGCCAAGTAATAAAGCTTGAGAGTTTAACACAGTATTAAGAGTAATGTGTTGTCATGAATGTTAGGCACACTGATCTAGCCTTTCATCTTGTCCCAGTAACGAAAGGATACACCATCCTTATCCCAAAGGATCAGCACAGAACCAGAAAAATATCCAAAAATACCTTTTAAATACACAGCAGTACACTTTCATTTTGTAAAGAAAACTCTGGTCCTATGCCTAGATATTAGTGCATTGACATTCATAAGTCTTCCCAGCTAGTTTTTAGTCTCTGAGCAACAAATAATTCATTAATTAGTAAAAAAGGAAAAAGGGACATTCAGACAGCAAACACAGCCAACAAAACCAGCCCTCAAAACGCATTCATTCAGCCAAGTGTTTCAATAAAATTATTTGGAGAGAATGTCAAGAGCCTTTACCTAAAAAATTACCTTCCTTCTCTGGTCTTACAAGACTAGACTATACTAGACTGTTTTATTCATCTAATATAGGATGATGCAGAAGATCAGCATGAGGAGAGAGTTCCCTTTTCAGTAAATGGAAAAAGCCAAGAGACATAGATGGGTATAATTCAAGGAACTGAATTTAGATATATACAAAGATGGTGCAAGTTCCTCGCATATACAAGACGGTCAAACAATTTCTAGACATCACTAGATCACACATCCTATTGCATTGCATGCAATACAGTCCTGCTAATGCTTGTAATTTTAGCACAACACTCAAAATATTTGGTGCTTTCTATGAAAATTCCCATTCCTGGGGTCATATTAGTCTATGAAAAACTAAACTTAATTTTTCAAATTAAAAAAAGCATCTAGCTGCAGTGGGTACTATGAACAGTTTAAAAATGTGGACTCCCTAAAGGCTGAAAATACAGGTGGGCTCCAAAAGGGCCCCCAAAATGTTCTGAACCTGATTTTCGGATAGTGTTGTCACTTTCCTGGAGGGAAGGTTTCTGTATACCTGTAAGGCCAGTATTGTAATGACAATATTCCTATATATTGTGCATAGCAAAAGGCACTTTTTAAATGACGGCAGTACTGTAACAAAACAGGAGGCTTTATCTACAGCACAGGGAAAATGAGAGAAAAAAACGTTCATTGGCTACAGAGGAGCAGACAGTGAAGTTAAAAAGGGCAGTTCTGCTCTTTCCCATCATCTCCATTCCTGTCCTGGATGTCCCAGCTCCCATGCTAGCAATGGCTCTGGGAGCTTCCTGCTGGATTGTGCTGTGTGGTCTCTTTGGTGACTGCCTGACTGCCGGCACTGAGCTGTGCTCCTGCGGACGGGTACTTGCGGGGAATACTCTTGGACAGTCACTCAGGGAAACAGAAGGAGGTCCTTTATGATGAACGCACTGGAAAGAAAAAAGTCTCAGTGTATGAAAAATACAGCCAGATTTCCATTCAAGTGTACAGTCTCAGGACTCTTGAAATTGTCAGGAAGTGACTGAATGACATAGCAGATCTTTTCCAAGGAAGTATTTAATCTCTCTTTAATGTCAGAATGACACAATCACGAGACTTAACTCCTTAATGCAAAGTGCTGGATTTGCTTCTGTGTATAAACAGATCTAAGATTGTGCTGAAGATGGCATGCTCCAGTTGTGACACAGCCTCAACTTAGAAGCTTAAATTCTGCATATAAATTCAAAGGAATTACTATACCATACATATATAAGCTGCACCTCAGACAGATGGAATCCCTTGAAAATAGGCCCATATATAACCCACTGTTTCTGACGGCTGTACACCTGCAAATCCTCCTACTCATAGCTAAGGTTTCTTGCCAGATCAGGGGAGGAGAAATCCAAGGTAAAAACAAGGGAAGCTTAAGGGTGGAGAGAACAGCCTCTCTGGGATCAGAGGCAACCCAGCCAGAGGGTGCCTTAGGGCAAAGCTCCCCTTGTGTTATGCACACAGGGACAGCAGTTGCACTGCTTCTGAGTCACAGGGGGGTTTACAGATAGGTCATGAGTTTCAAGAATGGAAATCTGATTTGATCACAGTAGCAGCTGCCTTTGTGTTCTCCAACTGGAACAGGAGAGGGGTGAATTGTCCCTCTGGTGCACGAAGAAGCAGGGAGTAGAACAGAACAAATCCTGGAGGAGCAGCCCCGTTTGGGGAGAACGCTCAGGGTGAAGTCTGCTTGGTTGCTGTCTGTTGTTTGACTTTTATGGCATCAATAAATCCAAGCTCCAATAAGGGGCAAAGCAGCACATCTTGGCTAGAGTGTCTATGCAGAGCAGAATAAGAAAATGCCTGGTGCAGCTGTAATACAAATGTTTGGCTACTGCACTGCTAGTAATGAATATGTTGTACTGAAGATGGAAATGTTTTTTCATTGACGTGCACCAATGGTGTACGTGCTCTCTATCTAAAGGGTCTGCAGGACTGAGGGGTCGCTGACATCTCCTGCTAACACCTCCCACCTTTTTTTCCTCTTTCATTAGCATGCTGGAGCTTTCAACCTTTAAGTGTCTTCCACTGTGGGCAAAGGACAGTATTAAGGAAATGACATTGCCGAAGATGACATCTTTCCCTATGCATTACTACCCAAACATGCAATTCAGCCCCACATGACGCATACATGCCACAAGTCACTGAACGGTGCTTATATTTCTCTAGAGGTTCTCTGCTAGTCGTCTCAGTGTATTTTACAAAGAGAATTAACTGTCATAATCCTTCTTTTTACCAAGAAGGGAACGCAGCTTATTAAAACCCTCAAACAGAAGAGGAGCCGTGAGGACACATGGTAGGTGGCTCAGAAGTAGCTTTCGGGCAGGTGGCCCTGCAGTGAGCAGCCCAGGGTTGCCAGGTCCAAAGCTCCAAGACATCAGAGCAGAAAGATTGTGCTGGGGGCTGCAGACCTAAGGACTGCTAGGGTCTGCAAAACACATAACAGACTACAGAGTTTTCTCTTTTGAGGATAATTTTTTAAAGTCTGCTAATCATTGTGAGAACAAATGTCAAAATGCCTACATTTTGGATGACACAAAATTTACCTTTTTCCACAGAGCTCTTCAGAAACCATGACCTATCAAAATCAATAGTTTGCTATTGACTTTAAACTTAAAGGCAGAGATTGAGTTATCAGAAAAATCAGTATAGAGCTACCTGACTTCTCCATTGCTCTCTTCACTGGATCATCTTTGCTCCAAAGCCCATATGAGCTGGGTGGACTGAGCTTCTTTCTCACCAAACAACCTGTTAAAATCCAGCTACAAATGAGTGTTCTTCCTATCTGTCAGTCTTTCTCCCATCTACAGCCACAGTACATGTACTTGCATGAACTCTATCTAAATGCCAAGATAGATCTGTAAAGCTCTTCAGTTCCCCCATTGAATCTGGGCAAAAATAACCATTCCAACTGATGCATGAAAGGTAAGTGACAAACCGCTGAGTGCTGCCATAAGTTTTCTGTTGTACTTTTGGATTTTCCTCTTTTGCTTTGTTTTTTAACATCTTCCCTCAGGGCTGCATAGATACAGAAAAACATGCCACAGTCAAAGAATGTAAAAAACATGGGAGCAGAACAAAAAGGTTTCTTTCTTTTCCTAAAGTTAGACCAATTTACTTCATCACAAGACAAATATATGTAAAAGCTACGTACAGCATAAAAATATATCCCAAACCCTGGAATCACAGAAAACATATGAATCCATCTGGCTCTTTTACTAGCAGTTATGATTTCTCTTTCCTAACCAGAAAGCCTAAAGGCACATTTTGCACTAGGTGGGAAGTATATTCAGTCAGCCGTGTAAACAAAGGATGAGCAAACCAGGAAAGGTTGCTTGTCTTGACCATGCCTATTTCTTTATATTTCTTTAACAATGCCACATTTGCCTAATCACCCAGATGTATTCCCTAAAAGCCTGTGGTATGGGCCTCAGGAAATACGGGGTCGTTTAAAGCCTCTGCCATTGATACAGCGTAGAAGGAGCCTGACAAGCTTCATTAGACCATATCGCTGGTGCCTGTCTGCAAGAGAGAGATGTTGCCACTCGCCGCTCAGAGGGTCAAATGATGTTGGAGTTGCAAGTCACTCGAACACTGGGGCAAACAGGTGTTTAGACAGTAAATTTGTTGAGTTTATTGCTGTTGTTACACATATAGTGCTACTGAATGCATGAAGATCTAGACAATGTAAAAAAAAAAAAGACAATACTTCCAGATTGTGTCTGAAAAGGAAACGATGTCATTAAAAATGGTGCTTTGTTAAAAATCTCTAGAAAAAGGGCTAGGGAAAGCCTATGTTAAAAATCCCTAGAAGAGACAGGGAAAGCAAAATTGAAATAAACTAGCTAGGTAACACAAATACAAAGCAGGCTGACAGCACTGGCAAATGTACCTGATCGAGCTGTAAGTTAGTTAGCCTGGGTTTTGGTAAAAACGTGTTATGGTTTTACATGTACTACATGTATTGCAGGCTCAGGTCAGTTAGCCCAAGATTAATTCTTTGCCATGGCTGTGACCCAAACTAGTTAGTTTAAAGTTAGCAGAGATTTTATATGAATTTTAGTCACACTGCCAGTCCCAAGCGGACTTACTCAGGGGGATGTGAAAAACCAGAGAGGTGCAATCCAGATGCGAGGCATTCCATGCACAAATACAGAAACTACTTTCACATTAAATCCTAGGTTGTTATCTTACTTTAATCTCTAGCTTGCTATAGCTACAAAAAACCAAGTTAATGAGAAGCAGAGATTTCATTTTTTAATTTTTTTTAAATTTTTTAATTTTTCTTTTGTACTATTGTTGTCTGGAAACACTTCCTTCCCCATTCATACAAATCAAACAGAGACAATGTAATCCAGTGCTATGACTGCCACAGTTCTGCCCAAACAGAACACAGGTCCTGTGCAACTAATATCCCAGGCATCCCTACCACAAGGTAACAGGTGCTAAACTGTGGTTTTATACTCTCTGTGAAAATCAGCACTGAACACTCACTAGATTTTGCCTTTATTTTCTTTAAGAAACTCATGTTCCCTCTCTTCTTCACTGATCTTGGAGTTTTCTTAATACTCGCTTCTCAGCTGACATCACAGGGATTTTTTTTTTTTTACAATGTTCGTGATGCAAGTGCCCTTTGGAGACTGTGATAGGATAGCTGTCATCTCCTCCTCTGTGGCTTCCTTTCCTATTTCATCCTGAAATCTTCAAATGGTTTCTTGCATTGATCTCCCACTTCTGTGGCAAAGGAGGGCTTAGTGAAGTTTTGTTTGGGATTTTAACTATGCCTGCTGCCAATAACCATACAATTTTTCTGTCCATTCACCTTATTGTCTGACAGATTTCATATTCTTCCCTTTCAGCTGTTTCCTTCTGCTTTTTCTTTTCGGCTCTTCTTTCATTTTTGTCCCTTTAAGCTCTTAGAGCTTATAGCTATTTGGCTTCCCCTATCTGCTTTATTCTCCACACATAAAGAATTTCAAAAGGGGCTTGAGAGTGGGATCCCCACATCCTCTTAATTTATGTTAGTGATGAGTGCCTAAGATGACCCTTTTGAGACATTTAAGAGCTGGACAGCCTGTCGCAAAGCCAAAAGGCTTGCTACACTTGCACAGATGCCTGTGATCCAGTGGGATACGCAGCCACAAGAGGTGTCTCCCCCTGTGCTTGAGAAAATTTCAATACCTAAGGAAGGAGTATCAAAACCACCTTTGAAAGATGAGCTCTCAAGCTTCTAGTGTAACTGGAACCTCTCCCGCAAACCTCCTGGTTTGCTAGGGGATGTCTTTTACTGCTGAGCAGCCCGGGGGCAGAGTCACGATGTTCCTGTGACCTTTGCCTACGCTGCTCAAGCAGCCAGGCTTGCAACATCCTAGCTTGGAGCTCTGCCTGCAGACACGCTGGAGAGAGAACACATTCCTAGACATGCACCCATCTTTGACAAAGCCAAAAGAGTCTTTCCATCAAAATCACTTTGGCCAGCGTGGCAGGTACCAGGGACTATCGTATGTCCAGTTTATTTTCTGTTTGCTAAAGGATGACATGAAAAAGGACACGATGGTTTTCACTACTGATGTGGTCCTTAAATGTAAATACTCCAAACTTTCAAGGAGAGCTCATGAGTTTAAAGGAAGTTATTTCTGCCTGCCAATAATCTCATCTTTATAGCCTGACATCCCCCTGCAGCAGGCATCTCTGAAGTCAGTTTGTGGCTACCAAAGCTATTAGATTCTGTTTACTGAAATAACTCTATTAAAGTCTCATGTTTTATGCAGGTCACAGATGTAGCCCTATTGATTTAACTTGAAAGAGCACCCTTTTTTGTGGTAGTAAGATGTTTGCTTTTCTACACTTTGCTGCCTTCCTTGTTTCCTAACATGACAGTCTCTGCAGCTGTTGTAGGTCACCAGTTTTCAGTGAACTCATGTTCAATGCAGGGCATTTGCGCTTATTGATTCAGCATTAAGGGCCATTCTTGTGCAGATATATTCTGCCTTGCCAATCTATAGTCCACTTCATTTCTAGATACGCACTCAGGTTCAAGGGTATTATTGAGCAAAGATTTTATTCAAACTAGAATAACCAAAACACACTTCTGGTTTCCTGTGCTGCTCAAGAGGCTGCTATCTAGAAAACACACTTGCACTTAGAGGCTTGCATCTCACATACTTTACAGTACCTGAAAGGCACTGCCAGAGTCTTCAGAAGCCATGGAATAGGTTTGGTACAAAGGGTCCATTCCTCATGAGGTAAAAAAACCAACTCAGTTAATGACAGTTAGATAGCACTGGTGGATATCTCCTCTGCCTTCCTGGAGAGCAGCACACGCACAGTGGCTGTAGCTGCAGCAAAGGGGTTAGGCAAGGTTGCGCCAATGTCCTGCACTGAGTTAGAGAGTTGGGAAGGGATGAGCTGCTCCCGTCAGATTCCTGCTTTTCAGGATACCTTTTATTTCTTTTCCTTAGTTCTTTTCTTGTCGCTCAGTCTCATCCTAGCCTTCTTTATTTAGAAGCACCTTCATTTTCAGGTACCTCAGGCTTTTCCCTGAGCTTGCTGCAGCTCTTTCTGAACTCCCAGTGACAGACAGAAAAATAATTATTTGAAAGACAGGCAGCAGCAGCCACCTTCAAAATGTCTTCAGTCTCACTAAATAGGATCCCTTCCCATCCTGACCCACGGACACTCACACAATGTCAACAATCTTCTCCAAGGAGTCACACTCCTGTACAAAACCATCTGTGTATTCTTAAAATGGGCCAAAGCTGAAGGCATTTTCTTACAAGAATTAAGGAGATCAAAGTTGGCAATAATATATTTTTCCTCAGCAAAATTCGTTACACAAGATGAAAATGTCAATAATAACATAAGGCTATTAAACAAGCCGCATTGTCAAGTTTGCTAAGAACAGAAGGTCTTAGCAAATGGCTGTCTGCTAGACTTTAGACAACCATACTCACCAACAACATTGTAAAAAAACAAACAAGCTGTAACTTAAACAGTTATAGTTGCATGGTATCCACAGAGAATACTGGGAAACATCCATACATTGTGGGCATTTGCTTTATAAAACAAATAGCACAAAAAAGAAGCCTTCCAGCATCTCACCTCTCCACTGTAACAGTGCTGGCTGGATCTTCCCCATCTCACCACGGTTAAGTGCAATTATTTAGGATCCAGCTGCACCCGTGTGGTTTCCTCCCAGTGTTATGCTGCATAAAGAGACAAAAAGCCATCCCTAGACCTCCGCAGGAGGAGGCTAATGCAGGAGGTGTTGCAGAATAGGCTACAGGGAGGAGAGACACAACTCTGGCAGTCTGCTCTAAGAAAAATGCAGCCTCGTATTTGCAGCTGCTGTTTCCCTTCTACCCTTTATTTGCTTCAGTGTTACTTTGTCCTTGCCTATGGTACTCAGGTTCTGATCTTCACTCAGTAATTTTGCAAATGTTTGCTTGGCATTTATAGCGCACAAAATGTGCTTAAAAACACAGCAATGAAGGATTTACTCCAAGGAGGATTTTCTCATTTTACACTGATAATCTCTCATACTAAACTCACTACAGGTTGGGGAAATGTAAAAGGCTACAGCTTCTGCGTGGCAGGGACTATTTAAGTCTGCAG
Source organism: Fregata magnificens (assembly GCA_013389945.1). Classification (NCBI taxonomy): domain Eukaryota; kingdom Metazoa; phylum Chordata; class Aves; order Suliformes; family Fregatidae; genus Fregata; species Fregata magnificens. The sequence goes on from WAAD01042671.1 coordinate 48,569, forward strand.
TTTTCCAGTATTGAAATCTTTTATTTGGGGGCAGGGGGAGGGCAATAAAAGATGTGGAGAGAAAATCTCCGCTGGCAACACGTACTCTTGAAAGGCCCTTTCAAAGCAAATATTCCAGCAGTGAGAAATACTTCAGCACACTGCGTTTCCATCTTCTCCTTCATTCCCTCCCCACCTCCCCAGCCTATGCTCTTAGTATCGGAATAATAAATTTCTTTGTGCCCCATCTTACAAAATCGTTTCACATCACCTTCATGCACTTGGCTGGGGAAGACCTCACAATCAAAGGTTATATTCTTTCACACAGCGCTATCAGTATGTTTCTTTGCAGCCAAGTGTTATCAGCTGGCCATATAGCATTCAGTTTGGGGGGAAAAAATAATCATTGTATTCTGAAATACTGATTGCATCAAATGGAAACTAGATTGGAAGACAGTAATCACGCTGGGCTCAGGCGATTAAAAACTCGCTTGGAAAATTGGCGCTTGCTGAGCCTCCATAGAAAGAAATGAATTAAGAAGGAAAACAATAAGGAAGGGCATACATTAATTTTGCTCTGCAGTGGATAATGTTGAGTGTAAGAGATCTAAGGAAGGACTGTGTGTCTTAAGGATTTTCTCTTACGTTTTCAGAAGAAAACCTGAGAGCCATTGGAGAGGGGTTGCAAATTAAATCCAAACAGTAATCTCAGAAGCAGCAATTGGAAAAGAGCAAATAAATAAAGCATATAAATAGGAGATAGCATTTCCTGCTAGGAACTTATCATTTCTGACAATGCATCTCAAACAAAGAACTCCCCCTCGCTGGCAGTCCTGCTGGGCAATCTCCATTCTCCGTTCCCTGGGTAATGTCATTCCCCTCCTCACTGCTAAGCTGCACTGGATATTTGTACAAGTAACTCAATAAAGGATTACCTCCCAGAATGTCTATATTGTAGCAAGCCCTGTGTAACTCTTGTTCAGCTGTGAGATCTGTAGGGTAGGCACTGTGTCCACACCACTTTTATACAGGGTTGAGTACATTGTCAGCACTCCACAAATAGCAAAAGCATGCAACTCAAATAAACGCCCAAACCTTCAATGAAGTATACATGCATTTTACAGCCTTTTCTTGATGCTTGCAAGAGTTCATGTATCTCTGTTCATTATTTCCCTCTTTACTTTTCTCTGGCTCATGACAGATTTCGGATCTGGGCTCATGTTTAAGCGAGTTTTTTTTCTCCAGGCCAGGGCAGGACTGTGTTGCTCAGCGCAAAGGACATCACAGGTGCTCTCTAGCAGGAGCAGGCTGGAATTCCCTTGGAAGGAGCTGCAGAGTACGTTAGCTGCTGACTGCATGCTGCTAAAATGTATTTTTACTGTGTTGGAAGGCCATATCCTGCAACACTTCTCACACGAGTAGTCCTTACTCTCACTCAGTAAATGGGGCTATTTGCACAATTATTATGGGAGTAAACGTGGAACAGGGGTAAGCATTATAATATCTGTAATGTATATCACACAGATTTTATACACAGGGGTACATGCATCTATATATAGCGTCAATCTGTCTGACTTTGCCATCTTTGCAGTGTTACTCATTCACTGGTCAGAGCATACCTGCAAGCTCTGACTTTCCCCTATTTTGAGTGGATGAACCACAGCAGAGCATTTCACCTCCAAAAGTGCTGGTTGTGTTTACAAAGCCTGCCTCCCATTGAGCCAAACCACCCACACACATCAATCACTCTCCTGGACACCATACCTCCCTGTGCTAATTACAAACGCTGGATCTCAAGACGTCTCCCATCCAGATGTGTCACCCAGCGAACCTGCCAGTCACTGCTGGAGACTTTTTCTCTGGGCACATTTTGAAAAGCAGGTGCACAGCGGTTGCACCCCCTTTTCAGACCAAATTTTATTGCCTCACAGTTTGCTGAGGGAATCTGGTTTTGTACCGCATGAGTGCTTTCGAATCTAAACTGCCATACTTTTTAAACAAAATCAAGTTTTTGCCATACAGTTGTGAACAGATCTGTACCAAACGTAAAATAAAAATGTTGACCAGCTGTCTGGAACGGAAGTACTAAGGTGACCGAAGTTCCTGTTTGTCTTCCAGGGCATGGACTCTAGGAGATGGCGTTATCAGTGTCAGTGCCGGTAGCTGTTTGACCACTGACTATTTTAACAGAAACACGAGCAATACGCTTGCTTGTTATAGAATCGCGGAGCACTTCCAATGCTTTTCCTCAGGAGAAATTCATCAAAGGAGTAAAATTAAACAACCTAATATTAACAAAACAGTGATTCATTTTCACACTGAATTCAGTGGAAAGCTGCTTAATTCCCCAGCCGAGCATCACAGAATTCCAAATCTGCCCCACTGAGGAGTTGTAAAATGTAGAGGTGATGGATTTAGTTTCTATTTCCTATTGAACAAATGCAAACTTTAAAGTTTTAATGACTGCTTGACACTTTTGATTTTTTTAAAGACATACCTGGACCATGCTCCAATAGCTTGACTCGACTCACAAAAGCAACTCGTTACCTCTCTAGCAATTAAAGGAAGTCTTTGATGTGGGAGTGAATGTTTCGGTACAGTGACATTAGTGTAAATCAGACCTTAAGAATCCACAACACAAAACAGAATTGTAAACCCTGCCATTTATTTAACCCCGACGCCACTGAAGCCGATGGGCACTCTCACTAGAGTGCGTAACGCAACTGGAAGAAGAGAAAAGCCACACCCCAGTGCGTGTCTTCCATTCCCTGTACTTCATGCAAACAGTGAAAGAAATACCATTTGTAACTTCACTTTGTTCTTTCATCCTTATTTAATGAGTTGTCCAACTCATTAGTCCGGTATTTATTCTTTAAGGCTGGATTTTCCCCATTCCCCTCAAAATCCTAGATACACCCCAATCCTGATGTACAAAGGTACAGATCTGCCTAGCTACGTGTTATTTCGTCTCTTGTTGCTGTTCCTATGAAGGAAACCAAAATAGTTTTCATTCTGATTTCCAATTCTGTATGATGAGAATGCAAAAATATTAATAATTAAAAACATAGCAAGAACAAAAATGCCTTCTACCACAGAGGAGAAAGGGAGCTGGTTACTGTCAATGGTAGGTGCTTTTTATGTCAAATAAATTAACTGCACTTCAAAATGACGGTGGCGTGTCAGCCTCATCANTGAACCACAAAAACATATATTCAAGCTGCATTCAAAATCCGACTGTGACCCACAGAGCTAGGGGAATGCAAAGGTTTGGTTGCTGAGCGTGCCAATCGCTGCCGAGCTGCCTCAGCATAAAGTTCTCTGGAAATAAAGCCTGTTTGTGGGTTGAAGGATTCAGCATTGTATGTACATTTTAAGATATACGTTTGGTGCCCAAAACACTATTGTTTACTTAAAATGGGATGCTATGCCATCCAGAAAGCATCATTTGCTGCCCAATCCCACTTCTCTCAACTATCACATCAGTGAAGAGGGCGGAAGATAACAACTTTTTTCGCATCCCGTAGCTGACAGCTAATGGCTGCTTTAACTTTCACATGGAGCAAATTTTGCCCTCTGGAGCACCTCTGTCACTCCAATGCCTTTCGCACAGCTGCACGACCTTAGCTGAGAGCACGCTTTGGCCCCAGGGGTTTTGATGACAATGGGAATCTCAATTAATTTGCCCAGCCAGAATGATAGTTCAAGAGGTATAAAAGCCTCGGAATCCATGAGGTTCACGCATCCACAATTAAAATATTTAAATGGCCAGCTGCATTGAAGTTTATAAAGCAGAGTTAATTTCCTACAGAACTTGGAGAAAAAGCCTCCAGAAGTTTGCCATTTTCTCCCGACAACAGCCACTTATTGCTGCATTTGCTTTTGTTGAGCCTGGACTGAGTTGTTTACTCTGTGCCTCTCTTAGTATAAAATATTCAGAGTTTATCCTAAGCAATATCACGGTTCAGGCTAATGACTGTTTCCCAGGACTGGGATCCATGCCCTTTGCATTTCTGCTCTCAGAGCAGCCAAATGCTAAGCCATAGAATTGTTTTCTTCCTCTGAAGCAGCAGCTGGTCCCTTGGAAGACAACATAAGCATCTCTGCCGAAATCTGTGTAATTGCACATGTCGGCATGGTCTGTTCTTAACGGATCCTCTCCCAGACAAAACACTGTTTTCTCAAGCTGGCTTTGAAGACTGTGTGTGTTTAAAAATAGCTTCAGGAAGATACACACATATATTTTGCTATAAACTGTGTACAATGTGTACTGTGTACAGAATATTAATTCTTCAATATGTGATTTTGTGAGATTGCCTCACTGGCGTCGTTATTGCTATACATGGAGTTGTTTTGTGTGCAAATATGATTCTAGACCAAAAGTTTTAGCTTGGCACAATCACAAAACAATATAGATTTCAACCTGTTGCTGTGTAACGAGGGGTTTTTAAGATAAATCTTTAATATGCAGTAAGTGGCTATGTTATTCTTTTCTGATCATACTTTGTCTAGCTAGAAAACTAATTAGCAGACTCTGGTGACCTGAATGTCAGAACCTCTGATATTTTAACAAAAAGCAAAATCCTTAATTCAACAGTCGACATACTGTAGAGAGATCTGCCGTACTCTCCGGCCTATCTCTTATGACTCATAAAGATGAACTTTGTGTGGGGGCAAAGGCGGTAGGTTTTTTGGCCAAAATTACTAGAAATCGTAAGAAGCTCTAATTTATAAGTTTGATGAATTGCAAGCGGCTCAGTGATATTTCATCATTGCTCTAACTTAGGCATACCTGTCTACGGATACAAAAGACAAGATGCACAGTCTTCAACAGGTTTCTTGCCAATAAATCCTACTGGGCCAGGAGTATCCTTATCATCACCATGGCGCTACTGAGACAGAGACCAGCAGCTTCACAGAGGCGGTCTGGAGTAAAGCAGAGAGATAAACCAGAAGTCCTCAGTCCCAAGCAGGTTCAGCTGAGGAATGCTTCACTGCCGTAAACCTCTTGTCTCTGCCAGGCATCAGGGGAGTCATTATTTCAGGGGCTTTGTAATGGACTGCAGAGTCTGTTACCTCCCAGCTCCCAAAGATGGATGGAGATGAAGCTGCCAGTGACTTGAGGTTGTTAACAGCTGATTTCATGGAGATGATGATACTGACTCACTGGCACTAATCAGGTGAGATTAAAAGGACAGCATGGACAGGGAGATGGACTCACCAAATTAAACACTCGTACTTCAAAAGCTTTCTAGTTGAACAGCTGCCTGCTGCAGCCCCGACCTGTCCCCTGTTCTGGGGTAAGACAGAGTGGTTAAGCCTCCAGGGCTGTCAATCTTGAACCATTCAGAAGCACTGAAGAAAAAAAATCACTTAAAAAATAAGATCTAGTTCAAAATGAATTGTGTAATAAACCAACTGGCACCAAAGTAAATCCATCATATAAACAAGTAGAGAATATTTTCACTGCTTCCAGAAAGAGTTTGGAATCCTGGAGTGAGCTAATTTCTGCGCGAGTGACCACAAAATAAAGCTCTTAGGCGATGTAGTGATAGGTACTCAAAAAAATGATAGATGGAGAAATAAGATTATCTCCACTTTATGTACAAGTACATTACATTCTTGATCACATATTTTCATGGCGAAGCAGCTGCAGAACTTGCAAATTGCAAGCTCTGGCTTTGTTTTCAGAGCTCCTGCATAAATAGTTGTATTTAACAACTCCAGGCAGGCACTTCTTTCTGTAAATTGTCCTAAGAATGTGTTGTGAGTCTGCAGCAAGGAATTTTTCCCAAAAATTCAGTATCATCTAAATTGGAGAACCGCGATATCCCTCCCTTTCCCTTGTTTTCTTTGCCCCGTGGTTCCTTGTAGCAGTTGCTGTGCTGGGGTTAGAGATCACTGTGCCCAGGGTTGCTGAATAAAGTCCTCAGTTGCTCATCTGCTTTTTGTCTGGAAGAGGGAATAACCTTCCTCAGATTCAATCTATTTCAGCTATTACCTTTCCTGCCTTTCTCACGCTATTTTTACTGCACATTAGATAAAGCCTAGCTGACTGCTGTTAGGAAAATTAGGTCTTCTATTGTTTTAACATTAATTATGGAGAGTTCAAGATAAGATTTGTGTTAGAAAAGAAGGGGGTAGGAATGGTTTGAATTTTACTTTCATTATAATTAGACAGGAAATTATGAAAAGGTGAAAAATAATTCATTGAAGTGCTTTCCTCTAGCAAGCTAACAAGAAAAGTGCATTCTCGCACAGATGGAGTTCATGGTATATTATCGAAGCACGATTGTTCTTAATGTATGCCTCTGCCTGGGCACATTGAGCCTGCTTCTGTTACACTTCACACATGGGCGGAAATGGGCAGGATGAAACCCTCTGACTCCCTTCTGTACAATTGAGGGCCCTTTCTGTTACAAAAAAATTAGGCTAAATTAGTCCATGGTGTAACTCCATGGAAGCCATTTGAATTACTGCAGAGATTAATTTGAACCATCAGTCAATTTCTGCGTAACTTGCAAAGGACATGAACGTATGACTAATTTAAGAATGAATTAATTGGGCAGCTGTCTCCCTTTCATTTGTACACTACCGAGATAAACATTTGGACTAAGAAGCTGTCCTCATTATAATTTCCTCACTTGATGCTGCTTTGTGGGTGATGTTTATGACTACGATGTAACTACAATGTTTTCAGAATTTTTCTTCACGTTAAATTACTATGGTTCAGGCTTTTAAAGGCACTTTTACAGGGAGGAAAAAGGGGTGCATAGACCTTGCCTGGAGCTTCTAAGCAGCTGTAAAGATTGACTGTGCCGAAGCCCCTCATGTTAGACTTCCCTCCGTAATACAACCATCTCAAGGTGTTCCCTCCATCACTGATCTTGGTCTAACTCTTTATTTTCCTCTAACTATGGCTCGAAGGCCAGTGGGGAGCAAGTGAAACCCACTCTAACAGGCCAGCAAAACTTCAGCAGTGCTTCTACTTCCTGGCAGGATGGATGAGCAAAGGAGGTCCTTGCCATGGTACAACCGCTTTAATCTTTTTCAAGGCTTTTTTTCCTGACCTGTGAAGACTAAGGCCCCATGGTTCAGCATACATATAGAAAGGTTCATCCCACCGTGCCTACAGCTCCTTTATCTCTCAGTGTATTGCCCATCACCAGAGTAGCTGAATAATTTGTGCATAAATTCTAACAAGTTTCCACCACTTCTTTCTTTTCAGCTTCACAACCCTATTTAGCTGTGGTTTGCAGGAAAAGCGGGACACTGGGAGAGAAGTCCTTCAAGTGAGTCCGTGGCAGAAGACCACTGAAGTTAATGAGACTCTAGTGGAGATAAGGATTTTGTCCATTCAGACTCAGCAGTAGCTTCAGAAACTACATAAGGCAGGCTGAGGCTGGGAAAAGGATGTATTTCTCCACCTTGTTTGCAGATAAGGAAGCGAGATTCCAAGGGATTTACCCACAGTCACACAGGAAATCAGCAAGAGATATGGAAATTAATGCTGAGAAGCATTTCAGTGCCTTAATCATAAAGCCAATCTTTTCCCTCAAATGCCAACAGCATTAAATGTTCCTCTTCAATAATGGAATAAGCATAAGAGTTTNAAGTTAGAATGGTTGGTCAGTATTACGACCTGTGTCCAACTGTAGGGACCAGCAATTGTAGGGACCAGGGACTGTAGCTGAACTGAGCAAGTTTACCTGTGAGATTCCTTTCAGGATCAAGTCACGCTAAGGTTGGAAAATGCAAGGTCAAAAAGTAATAGGTGTGCTTCATTATATTTACCACTAATTAGGTAGGCTTTGAAAAATGTGGACTGAAATATTCTCTTGCTGGGAAGCTATTAAACTGTTAGGCTGAGGGAATATATGGCTTAGAATAGGAAAGATTCACATCACTGGCCTACAAATAAATCACTTGTACATCATCTATCTATTTGACCATCTCTGAGTAGTATCTATATCAAGGTGATATCTAGGTAGCTGCCCAGAGAAGCACGTTTTGTATAAATACATAACAGCCTGGGCCAAGATCTGCTTTTATTTAAACTAGCTTCAATTCATTGTGTCTTAATTGAAAATAATGGTGCTACACCAGCGATCAAAGAATTGTCTCATTAATTGTCTATTAAATCATTAGCTATTAAACAGAAATAAAAGGTTAAGAATGCAACACACTGTTCTGCCCAAAAGAATATGAATATCTCTCCAATTACAAAGAAACAATAAAGGCAGAATTAACAGTGAAAAGAAGCTTAAGATTAGGCAATTACATCCAAAATGCCTGACGACTCTTATTAGAGGGTTTAGTAGTACCACCTATACAGAAAAGGCAACACAAATTTGGAAGCAAAGTCAATATTGACTCTACCAAAGGGGCTTGTAAAGGGAATATGCATTTTTCTGAAAAAATATAGGCACATAAACCCTGTACTAAATTTTAACTCAGCTAATTAATCATTATGGATTCAATCTTGCAACCAATACATATACTTCCAGTTAAAAAATTATGCCTGAACAGCATTCAGTCTGAGAGCACCTCTCAGTAATTTGTGACTGAAATCCATTATAAGGATGCTGCAATTTTCACAAAAATAACATTACTCCCATTTTATATCACCAGGATGAGGCAAGATGAACTCAGTGAAGGCCTCATTCAGACCTCTTGTTTTTGTTCATTAAGTCAATATATTAGAGTTGGGTACCAGGTCTGGGAAAGAGTCCCAGAGGCATTCTCTTCTGTCAGTGATTTGATACCCAAATAATTTCACAGAGCAGTCAGATGAACACCTGATTTATACCCAACTTAGTCACTACCAAAAAAAAGGGGGAATTATAGTGCAAATCTTGTAAAATCTGTGCAGAATTTTGGCCTGTGTTTTGGTCTGCTCTATCCAGACCACTGAAAGGAATGGAAGGACACTCATCTACTTGAAGGTGCTTTGGAGCAGGTCTAATTCCACCTAGAAATACAACCTGTTTTGAAAAAGCAAGAAAGGAATATGGTCAAAGGGCAAGAGCTTTGCATTCTTGAAGTGTATAAATCCACAACTGCAAGTGGAAATCTTGTCTCTGCTCACAGAGGTCATGTCAAGCCTTATTTAGTTGCCAGCTTCAGTGGACCTTTTAAATTTGGGAACCAGAACAACGTCATGCCCAGCTTTGACAGGATATCCATATGGACAACTGCTGATGGAACTAAATGGACTTTAAACAGGCAGGGTTTTGAAATGCAACATCTCCCCGACATCTGCAGATACTAATTTCATTAGTGGAAGAGGAATAAGAGTCCTTTTCCTATCTGGTTCAGTCCAGTATTCTCTAACTACAGCAAGTCCTAGAAATACTAGAAACTCAACAGAAACAAAAGTCCACATACACCATCTTTTAGATCTGGATCTGGTTTTCTGAAGTGCAAAGAAAAGATAGTCTCAGCAATATGTTGATGACATATAACTTGGTGCTTGAGTTTATAATATGAACAATTCATTGTGAACTGATAAATAATAGCCGCTATTCAGATAATAGCTGTATGGTACACGGCAAAAAAAGAATAGCAATTTGACAATTAGGTTAGTCATAAACAAAGATATTTATTCATGTTTCTTCTGGTAAGGACTTTCAAGGAAATTTGGTTTCCAGAAAAATAAAATGTGATTTTTTTCTTTCCCCATCTGATATATAAGGGAAAATATAGAAGCTAGAGCACAGAGTCAAGAGACCTATTCCATCACTGGCTGAGGCTAAACATTGGAACAGTCACTTTCATGAAAAGAGAATATTACACTGATGTCCTTTGCAAAATGCTTTGAGGTCTTAAAACTGCTAGTCATCGTTATTGTATAACTAAGCCCCAAGCTATCAACTTCTCTGAGGACACAATGGCACACATGCCTCTGCCCAATAACTTGAATCTTATTTAGAATCATAGAATCATAGAATCATTAAGGTTGGAAAAGACCTCTAAGATCATCCAGTCCAACCATCAACTAACACCACCATGACTCCTAAACTAGGCCCTGGAGTGCCACGTCTACACCTTTTTTGAATGCCTCCAGGGTTGACGACTCCACCACCTCTCTGGGGAGGTTTATGAATTTATGAATACAGTTGCTCTGTAAGCTCTTTAACTGCAAAGGAACTTCTTTGTTGTTGGACCTAAAATGTAATGAAATTTTGTTTGGTTTAGAGGATGTAATTTATTCCAAAAATTGGTAACAAGCTTATTCAGAGTTCCCAAAAATAAGAAGGTGAATTTTTTGTTCCAGCATATCATCTTCAAAATAAATAGCTTTGCTGTGTGCAATTTTTTACCCACCTAAAGAACACAAAAATTTATCTGACAAAGTACAAGCTACCTATTAGAACCTTTGCAGTCTTATCTACAAAGAGGTTATAATAATAGGTTCAAAGTATACAGGTAAAGGATGTGGGTTTCCAATACAATCTGAAGAAAACTTAAAGAAGTGCTCAGGTCTGGAACACATTCACACATGACACAATTGATAGCTAGAACATGGGGAGGAACTTGTTTCTTGAAAGCTACAGAGAGAGTTTATCATAAGATCTACAGGTTACAGGATTACTATGTAAAAAGAATTACTATACTACCCTGTTTTTATAGCATTTATATATAATATACTGCACTTCCCTGGTATTGAGACAAAGAAACTACCTTTCTCAGGCTACCATGAGAAATTCATAAAAAATACAAAAACCCCCCACCCCATACAGAATTAATTGTAGTCAATTCTTAAGTTCATTTAAAGCAAGAAAAAAACACCCCCAAACCACATAATAAAACAAATAAACCTATTAAAGATATTCAAAAGTCATGCAGTCAATGTCTTGATAAAGTCACATTAATGCTATTTTCATCTCAATGTCAGGGAGGGAGAACCAGTTGAACATATTATTAAAAAAACAAAATGAAACAAAACACAACATTGTTTAAAAGCTCCCAGCTCTCATTTTAAGAATTTTTGCAATATGGTTGTTATTTTCTACTCTCTGTCATGCTCCTCCAGATTTTGGTACAGTTCAGTATCTTTACTTATAAGAATTCCTGACCAGAAAGCAGGTGATGCAGTCAGAAGTATCTAGGAAACCTTGCTGCACACTGTTACAATATACTGCATTATTACTATTAAGTAATGGATGCAGAAGAGCCACACAACAACAAAGATCCCTGTGTGTGGAGTTGACTTTTCCCAAGTAGGATATATCAGACAACACATTCTTTCTCATCAGCACTGGCTAGCCAGCGAAGAAAGACTAGGACTGCTCTTTCAGCATCCCCAGCCCTCTCTCCCGTATGGAACACACCAGCACAAATGGCTCCACATCAGTCAATGGAAACGTGCAAACCCTGCATAACCTCTGGAGACCAGTCTCCTCATCGCGCAGTGGAAACAACCCGCCACCGCAGAAACAGCCGTGACTGTGAAAGAACTGGTTGATGTAAAATCCCGAATGTGAGCTAGGTCCCAATATGGTGGTAGTGGAAGAGAAAAGGGTGAAAACTCCATTCTCCACTTCATGTGGATGCCTTACCTTTATGACATCTTCATCAGCTGATTTGCACTCGGTGGAGTCCGAAACATCGACCACGGACCCATCCTCCTGCACGGCAACAACCTTGACTGGAACAGACACCGTTTTGCCCGTCAGAATGGCCGTGTTAAGGACTTCCGTGTCCTGCATGCACACACACACAAATGAAGGATGGGTGTTAGAGAAGCGCAAAACCGTGAGAATGCCGCAGGGGTCAGATTGATGAACCAAACCCCTGCCTCTGACAGGGATGGGGCAGGGGAGTGACCCTTCCTTGCACACACCCTTCAAGCTCTGTGCAGCCAATGGTTTAACAACTTTCTAAGCCAAAAGCTGCATCTGGACCATCAAGTTCTGGTTTTGACAAACATACAGATTTTCTCTTTTTAAGCCCATTTACAGGTTTGGCTGCTGTGGCAATGAAATCTGTAACGCAATTATGCACGAAAGCACATCTGCAGCTTGGCGGAACCACAGTGCTATTTGGGTGTGATCTCCAGAGGGTGTCAGCAACTCTCCCCACCCCTTTGCCCCAAATCATGTCAGTGATTTGGGAGGTGATTATCAAGCGTTACAATAACAGCATTTCTTCCTTACTGTTCCAGCTAACAGTGTTGCGAGTTGACCATTTTCCCTTTTCGGGACATAAATACATGATGAGAAAAACTATGCATGAGGTAGGGTATTACAAACTAAGCAATGCCATCCATATACAATTTTTTTAATCTTTCCCCATCAAAATCCCACCTAGAGATGTTTTACCACATTTATCTAATCCTGATGAATTCACAGTGCTGGCACTCTAATGACACCATTAACACAGCCTTCCTCTGTGTCTCAGTATGGCTGCATTTGATTAATTACTCCAAATGAGTTGCTACAGAGGTCCCTGCCTTCTGTAAGCAGGTATGCAGACTGGAGGGGAACAGCCTCCAAAGGCCTATAGAGCAGCTTGTCTCTGCTTAAGCAGTGCTTACTGCAGGCCCAAAACTTGACACATATGCGGGGCAAGGAACGATCTGTGCTTTCATAGAGATTCAGTTTTCGGCCTTCTCAAAAAGCCTGCCATAGGAAATACTGCTTTGAATCAATCCGCTTTTCATTTTTCAACTTCCATAAAACTAATTGCTTGCCAGTTGGAAAAAAAGAGTTGCTTCCAACTAATCTAACTTTAAATTCCATTATGAGAATTGGTGGGAGAAGAAATAGATTTTAGTGAAAAATTTGATGGCAGCTTGCATAGGGAGATATATTCACTATCATTTGCTTCTGTCTGCTAGCTAGATTGATAGAAAATAATGGGCATTGACCACAAGCTAAGGACAGCAGGAGAAGACCAATAAATACTTGCAACTAAGATGTATTATTAATCAATATTAGGAAACTTCTACAAAAAGCACCCTGAATTAAATGAGTTGAAGTGCTAATAACACTAGTGCCAGCTAACTAATATAGTCTACTAGAGCTTTATGGGCAGTCATGTTCCAGAAAAGCATTTAAGCATGTACTCGAGTCCATTTCTGTTCAGAACAGCACTAAAAGTACGTGCTCAACTTGACACTTAGACTGCAATGTGATTTAAGCATGCATTTAAGTGTTGTCCTGAATAGAGATGCTTTTCTGAATAATACCTCATGAAATAAATATACGGTCTTTGTTCTGTTCTCTGCAAGGCACAAACCAGATGTTTTACACAGTAAGTGACTGTCTAGTTTTTGTTTATGCTGAATGGGCTCATTTATAACCAGCTGCCATCCATGAGGGAGGGACACTAGGAAAGAGAGAAGTATGTAACAAAAGTAGAAGTGTGAAAGAACAACAGTAAAACCTTTACAAAGGCTGAGGTTTGAACAAAACTAAGAAGAAAATGCACTGCCAGGTGAAAGGAAACAATTAGATGCACCTCAGGTGGAAAGAGATTGTATGAGACAGACAAAGAGAAACTGAGGGTGCTTCACCCACAACTATGTCAGAGAAGAGGCAGTTAGATTTCACCAAACCAACAGCAAACATCCCATAAATCCTAAGCCATCAATCCATTATAAACATATGCCAGATATATGATGAAGACATGGTAGTCCTGTGTTAAAACGCTCCCAAGAAGCAGTTTGCCAGTATGCTATTTCTGAGCCATTCTTCAATAACAGAGTCTTCTTCAGTGCATCAGGGGAAAGAGTATTTTTGCCAAGGTCACAAACAACAAACATGCAACTAATTCTACCTCCAGACCCACCCTCTGTTAGCACAGCTATGTAACTCCTACAGGTCAGGGGCAGGCGGCACTTGTATGCAATTACGGTCTGATCCAAAGCCCTACTGAGTCGTAGATGAAAGGCTTCTTTTGACTTCAGTGGACTTGGAATCAGGTTCTCAACAGGCCTGAACTAATTTCTCCTTTGGTTTTTGCACTGTTCATTGTATCACCCTCATGTTGACCCTCATGTGTGACAAAGGATAAACAAAACCTCTAGCTTCCTTTTAACTCTAAAAGTGCTGCTTAGCTACCAAGCTGAAGTAAGACTTCGATACTCTGAAGGATAATGCAAAGTTTATAAAGATATTTGCATTCTTTTCGTAAACTCCCTGTGAAGATGAGCATGAGAGAAAAGGTCTTAGAAGAGACACCTTGCAACCCCGCTATTTGTGGGTGCTCTGAAATATGCTCATCCTACTCTTGACACAAGCACTGTCCTGAACCTTCCCTCCTTCCCAGCATGTACAGGTACCCACCATGCTAATTAGCTGGTGCTGCTTCACAAAAACTACACTTCACTGGTAAGCAATTCTACTATATACATCAATGTTTCAGATGCCTGATGCCTGGATCGAGTGTTACACAAGTATAATACACTGTGAAAAGACCTTTTTAAGAGCTGGCCATTTATAGACTGAAAAAATGTATTTCCTCTGAGGAAGAAATATGAAGGCAGAACTGAACTAATTGCCTGTCCATTAGATTTATAAACAGACTATTTTTTTTAGTGCATCTTCAACAAGCAATAGCATTTCATCTAGACTCTCTTAGGCTTGTTTTGTATTTCCATGGTAGGGTTTACTGCAGAAAAAAAGTGTTACGGAATTTAAGATACCTGTGCTGGTTATTACTAACAGCATCTGAAATGTAGAGAGGGGTAACAATGTTGATTTACATAGGCAGGTCCTCCCACGAGGCACAGCATCAGTGAAAGATCTGGAACAGCACCCAGGGACCACCAGCACAAACCTCTAACTGCTGACACTGCGAGGTCCCAGGTGAAAAACCAGGGATCCCTTCCTGTTTCTTTTGTCGAGGGTTTCAGCTGCGAGATCTTGACCAAAACCTTCAATTCAAGCAGCCCAGGTGGAAGCTACACATTCATATTGCAGACTGTATCCCTGAATAATAATTATGTGCATGTTTATCTCCAGCTCCTTCTCTGTACCTGAATGCATTAGCACTTCAGCAGAGCTCTTCTTAATTACAACTGTAACCTGCTAATAGCATTTCTTTGTTGTCTGAAGGAATCTACTTCTTATCCAGCCTAGGCTAAATTAAAATTTAATACAACATCAGGTCGCAACAGAACCAGGAAGCAAATGACAGCTGTTTAATTAAAACCTAAAGCTGATTAGATGGCACTACTGAGAGAAATACTCAAGAGGAAGAGCAGAAAACTACTGAAACTCAAGGCCAGGATAATGGCTTTATTTAAATATGAATAAACCCTGCACACAGCCATAGTAAATGTTTGACAACTCATTGCTTTGGACAAATGGGGGAGAAACGTGAATGGAAGACCTGTCGAGAGTCATGATAGAGCTGTGATTACCAATACTGCTGTTCGGTATGTATGTGACCAGAAGCAGGGATTACTGAGGAATGATTACAATCATAGACACAAACCAACTGAGGAACACCAGGCACAGAGTTCCCAATAATTAGTCTTTAAACACCACCACACTGACCTAAATCCTCCTTAGGCATGTGACTCTACGGCAGCTCACACAGCTACTGTGAGATGACATGCAACAGTTTTTCCTCCCTCTTCTGGTTGAAAAATAAAGACATGGAGAAATAGATTATGCACCTCACAAGAAACCATCTGAGGAACCAGGAGCTGGACACAGGTCATCTAGACCCCAGCCCAAAGCCGCCACCGCATCTTTCCTGCCCCTTTGGGAGCATCCTTTCCATGAAGTCTGGCAGGGCAGAAAAGCCCCACGCCGACCCAGTTGACCGTGACAGGTATTGTCCTTGTGATAATGCACAAGCCGGATGTGTTTTTTTAGAGGTTAACAAAACATGCTACAGTACAGTAAACCCAATAAACACTCAATTGTAAATCAGGAGGGAAACCTAAAGCCAACCCTATTCCACTGACAAATGCTACAGCTAAATGCCTTTTGGCATTTAGTTGAAATGACTGTCTTTAGTGAAGACGGCATAGAGCTGAAACATTTGTCTGTAGAATTGCGTTCCTTCATTATTATTTTTTTCCCCAGAGTGTACCTCGCGAAAACACATTTGTAATATTAGAAGGAATCTTTAGGAACCAGTTTTCCTGCCTGGAAACGGCATCTCTTAAAAAATGTAAATTATAGGGCAGATTGTGACGTGTGGGCTGGGCTAGGTGAGGTTTTTTTATTTGATAAATTATTCACCACCTTTTTCTTCAGATCAAAGAGCAAGGCAATATAAGTCCATTAAGCAAGCTTAATATATAAATTAGATGCTTTGCTGAAATTATTATAATCCAAAGCAATTCTGTGCTTTTTCCCTCTCATAGCTGAATACCATTTTAGGTTTCCAATACATATTAATGAAGCCTGGTTGCTAGAAAGCTATTTATATTTTCCACCATTATATTGGGTAAGATATACCATTTTGTCACCCAATGGTGAGAATGAACAACTGGGATTATGTGTTTATGAAACATTAGAAAACAAAATCTTGCAAAGGGCTCACGTTGTTCTTTGACCCTTTTCCTCCCTACATTCATACAGTCAGTCCACTTCATGCCAAGGAGCCAGACCCCACAGTAACGCTAGCAGGAGTGCTGCTAGCTGCTTTGGCAGATGGCTGATCAGTCATTATAGATGGGCTGAACTGGCAATCCTGCCTGCCCAGGACTTGCCTCAAGTCTGCAGAGGCTGTGCATGTGAAGGGAGTTACATTACAAGTCCTAATAAAGGGCCGAATGTCGGCTAATTCCTTATTCTTCAAACATCATTTCAGTGGAGCCGCTTGTGGAATCAACTGTTTACCAAGTTTTCAGGTGTCAGAGTGAGGCCTAAAGAGTAACCACGCACAAGTCCTCCTGCCCTGACAAGCACACGCGTTGCTAGAAGGTCATTCCCGCTCCCCTCCAACCTTCCTCCTTCTCCAGCTGTTTCCTCATTTCAGCTTCTTATCCAGCATATTGTTATTGGGAGTGATCAGTTATGACAGATGGCAAATCACAACTACTGCAGGCTATCGTATCAAAGTTAAAGGTCATCCTTTATCTCCTTTGTTTACCTGCATAATAGCTTTACTTCATATTGGGATCCCAAAGGAAGAACAGGCAGGTGCATACATTCTGCAGGAGAAATTAATTAATGTAAATTGAACCATACAGAGAGGTTCTTAATCACGGATTCTTACAGAACAATGTAAGCAGCAACTATTAGCCTAATTGAATATTATTCTAGATGCATATTAGTGTGTGCTGCAAAAACAATTTGCTAGAGGACAAAAAAGCATGATACAGAGACTCCGAAGTGGAATCTTATTTTTTAACTTGTCTTTTTGCCACGGATACACTGATGGAAGCCCTTATCTTAGCAGAGTGTACCTGGCACACATGATCAGCTGGAGTGGGAATTCTGTCTTGGAGTTCATGGAAACTAAAGCTGAGATTTATTCCATTTCCACGTCTTTTTTATGAAGGAAATCCAGCTCATTTTGGGGTTTATGTAGGATGAATAAGCAAAACCTGCTGCTGAAGGTGAAACCTGATTAGAAGCACAGATGCTGTCATATCTATGACCTGAGGCAGTTTTATTTTATTTTTTATAACTCAGAACAGATCTGCCCCCATTAAGCAAAGGTTCAGAACGCAGCCTAGTGCACTTTGGCAGAAGTAATTGCAACCTGTCAGGCAGCCTCCACTGTCTCAGCTAAGTACCAGTGCCTTCTGCATGAGCAAAAGACCTTTCCTGAGACTGGGCTCATGCTATTTCTCTTCAGCCCATTATGTCCCAGTAGAGTTTATTCTCCAAACCTGTTGTGTTAAACGTAACGACACCACTGCTCTGAAGCGCATGCTCGAGGTAGAATGAATGGGAAATTCTTACAGCTGGAGAGCAACTATTATGCACCTGATTTTAGTTGTCTGCACAGAGAACAGAGGCACCAAGAGTTCCCAACTTGTGTTTCAGGACCTTTTAGTACACCAAGAAATCCAGGACCTAAAGTTGCCTAAAAGTATGGCAAACTCTGCCAGTCATTCACACTGGAATTTACACCATGTTTAGAGATCTGTACCTGAGCATTCATCTGACAAACTTGTGCAGTTCTTCTCAATAGTAAGTGATTGGTAACCATTTTTAAGCATATTTAGAATTTCACAGTTCATTTAAAGATGTTGGTTTTTTCCCTTTTTATCTGTGAAAAACATAATCACGTTCTGACTTAATAAAACTGTGGGTCACCTCCAACTGAAATCAAACAATACCCCCCTGAGTTCAAGAGGATACAAAATGGGTAGAGCTGTCTACTCAAGAGCAATGACATGAGCCTCAGTACAAACTGATACACTAATGATTGTTGTCAAATGACCGTGAGATAATAGTATGAACATTCCTTAAAGGCATTGCTTTTTCCACAGAAAAATCTAGGGAGGCCACGCTTTGCCTAGTTTATGGAACGTAACTATTGGATTCCCTTGAGTACCAACAGTAGTCAAAGATATAATTTTCTGGCTCTGTATCTTTGTCCCACAGACTTAATAATATTTAACAACATTGTGGATGGCCATTTTGAAGAATTTATTTCAGACGTTTCTCTAATTCCTTTCCTAGTCACCACAATTTCTTTTGGAGCAGGCTGGAAGGAGGGTTTTCCGGAGGAAATTCTATGCCACCGGTGCAACAGGAGAACTGGCAACTCACCGGCTTGAAAAGGCTTCAGTTTCACAAGTGCAAAACTACAGACATTGAAACATAAGGTTGCGTATCACATGAGTTTACTGTCACAATCTGTGTGCTCATCTTCTACCATGAGTGCTACCTGGGCAGAAATCCATGTCCTTCTGTAATAACAGCTGTTTAATGCTATAGAAGAATGCACAAATTAATTACAGCATGTCTACACAACTTCCCCACATCCTGCAGGAGCATCCTTTCGCAGAGGGAGTGTGGGTTCTCTTTATGCTTCGGACACAGTGACTTACTTTGTTAAGCCATTCACAGAGTGGCTATGGCTTAAGAATACCTATTTATGAGCAGAAAAAGATACATGGGAAAGCGACTGTGACATCGTGCAAAGTCCTCTGAAATCCCCTCATAGAAGACAGTTATCTAGCGTTCGCTAGACAGGGGGTTCAGAAGAACTGGATTTTCTATCTTCTCCCTCAGCATAGTTCAAACACTGGTCTAAGTACAGAGCTCATAACGTACCAAGTAAATTCAATGAATAACTGTATTTTCTGGACAGAGCCAGATGCATATACTTACTAACTATATTTGAGAAGTGCATTATGGAGTTTAAAATGGAATAGAGATCTGCTAGATGCTCACATTCATCGTCCTGCAAAAGGAGGATATCATTTTCCGAAGAACATGGGTCTGACAGGAAAGACCCATGCCTCACCCAAAGAAGTTTGTTTTTTTTTTTCTTGAACACGGTCTGTCTTACCTGTCAGGACCAGACTGCTGTACTTACTTATTTTACCTATTTAAGTAATTTCAGGGGCTTGCATTTGACTACTCTCAGATGTAAAGCATACACACACACTGCTGCAGGACTGGCTCTTCAGACAGCAAATGCTTTGGAAGCAGACTGTTTCCCACTCTCCGCTCTCCCTCAGAAAGGCTATTCTCCCCCCAAAGTGCCTGCAGCGAGTGATTCATTCTCTGGCAGTTCCTGTCTTAGGCACATGTCTTAGGACAGCATAAGTGACACTTTGGAAGTTTTATCTCTCTCCACTGCCTATTAAAGGGCTCAGATGTCTAGTTTAGACTTGATGTCTAGAATTAGGGGAGAGAAACTCTATCCCTTCCTGCTTTCAAAATTATAAACCATCAGTACCTATACATTACTGTTCGTTCCTTCACTCCTAGGAGCGAACAGTACCCCTAACAGTTTTCACACCACTGCGTGTTTCCTACAGTGACATGGACTTCACAGATGATACAACCATGCCTTTTATCTACTTCACTTCATAAAGCTGCCTACTGTTGTATTTGATGCAGTGAAAATATAAAGCAGAAGAACATATCTGTAGCCAGTCCAGGCATCAGCCTTTACTGTCCTTGCATACTCAGAGCTTTCTGGTGTTTTATTCACTGACTTTGGGAGCATCCATCAACTGTACATTGCTCATCCTTGCACTGCCACCCCACTTGCACGAGGTGTTGCCTTTCAAGTCTTCAACAGTTACTTTCTACTTAAACAAACACTACAGAACATGTCTCCTTCCTGTGTTTAGAACTGCCTGGAAACTTTTTTGACAAGGAGGAAGAAAAGTTTCTTGACAAAAATCAAAAAGTGTAAAAAAGACACCTTTGAGAATATTTTCTTTTGAAAAAAGCTAAAATTAAAAATTGTGAATTTTTTCAAATAAGAATATTGATTTATTTGAGGTGAGTTTTTGAAAGTCTTCTGACTGATCTAAGGACTCCTGGAGGTTTTTTTCTTCCTTACCCTGCTTCTTCTTGGCTTGCATTTTGTTCTTCATTTTAATTTTTCAGCCTGTTCACCTTGTACCTGTTCAGAAGCGCTACCTTGTTCTGACATGCCCCTATGTCTGATTATTTCTTTTTTTGCTCAACTTTTATAAAGAACAACCTCTTTTTTATTCAAGTTCAGAATGAAATCCCTTTTTTGTTTTCATGATTGAATTTCTCAGTGAACTCTTGTGCAGTGTATTTATTTCCTGCAGACTAGGACAATACCATCCGTGTTTCAAAAATTGAGCCACTGCTTTCAGAACATCAGTATTTTTCCAGAGTCCATCAGCTTTTAGGAGGCATAGTCGCTCAAACTAAAGAATGTTTTAAGAACCTGTGAGCAAAAAAAAAGACTGACTGGGTTCTGTTCTCAGCTACACTGGTACAATTATAATAAAGACCATGAAGTAACACAAATGTAAAAGTCCTGTCAAATCAGGATCAAACTATTTAATTTTTCATCTTTTCCCCTCTCTCTTTCATCTGTTCTAAAAATTACATATTGAATGATTTATTTAAATTACTCCTTATAGTACCTTGTCTTTCCACAATATCTCAAAAACAGTTCTTAGCTCTGCCAAGGACAACAGGATAGTTATCTTCATTACACAGCTAAAGTAACTGAGGCAGAAGAAATCCCACCAGGCCAATGACAGATCAAGAAACTGAATCCATATTCCCAATGTCCTAGGTCCATGCTTTTTCTGAGAGGTTACACTCAAATTTGCTGTCCTCAGGCTGTTGGTTCTGTACGGTTTAAATACCAATTCCCACATCTTTCCTGCTCCATGGCCTTTTTGCGTAACAAGTAAATGCTGAGCACGCAACATCTCAAACAGTTAATTTATTGGTTGGTTAACTGATATTCAGCTGTGCTGCAAAACAAATATCAGTGACTGTAAAGAAATATAGAGGGCTACAAATAAAGCAACCAGTAACAGATGAAAGGGAAGAAAGAAATACTGTATTACTTGTCACCTTTCTTCAATGGAAAATGATAATGGCATACTAGATGTGCTGGTTTTGGCTGGGATAAAGCCAATTTTCTTCACAGTAGCCAGTATGGGGCCATGGTTTGGATTTGTGCTGGAAACACCGTTGATAACACAGGGATGTTTTCGTTACCGCTGAGCAAGGCTTACACAGAGTCAAGGCCTCTTCTGCCTCTCACCCACCCCACCAGCGAGTGGGCTGGGGGGGCACAAGGAGCTGGGAAGGGACACAGCCAGGACAGCTGACCCCAACTGACCCAAGGGATATCCCACACCATACGGCATCATGCTCAGCATATAAAGCTGGGGGAAGAAGGAGGGAGGGGGGGACGTTCGGAGCAATGGCGTTTGTCTTCCCAAGTCATTGTTAGGCGTGAGGGAGCCCTGCTTCCCTGGAGATGGCTGAACACTTGCCTGCTGGTGGGAAGGAGTGAATGAATTTCTTGTTTTGCTTTGCTTGTGCGTGTGGCTTTTGCTTTACCTACTGAATTGTCTTTATCTCCAACGCACGAGTTTTTTGACTTTTACTCTTCCAATTCTCTCCCCCATCCCACCAGGGGGAATGAGCGAGCAGCTGCGTGGTGCTTCATTGCCAGCTGGGGTTAAACCAGGATACTAGCATATACTCTAATGCCACAGATAGCTGAATGGACTCCAGAGAAATATCACAGAATACCTCTTAATACGAAACTATTGCAAGACGTTCCACTTTGAGAGGGCTTCCAATGTCATCTCACAGGTGGTTTGAAATGGGGCAATACAATAACAGAAAAGGAGGATGACATTAATGTTTCTCAGGAATAGAAATAGAAAGTGACAGTACTATTGGTTTTCGATAGAAGCATTCTGCAAACAGACAAAGGTCTTCCACTTATTATTCTATGAAAGCAAGTATATATCAAAATCACAGCATGTTTCTTTGATAAAGAATTTTAATAATGGTTCCTTGTCCTTACCCCTCAGCACCAAACTCGGTCTAACCAGGGACTCCAACATAGTTTTAAAACTTTTCATTTTAAACTGTTTGTAAACTATATGAAGTAGTGGCTGATTTGGTTTTCCATGTCAACAAAAGGCACTGAAGGACAGAAGGAAAATGAAAAAAGACTTCTATCTTTGCTTCCAAAGTGTTATCTTCATAATTGGCCTTTAGAAGTCATTAAGACATTATTCAAATTCAAACTTTACAATCTATTTCTTTAGAACCTGTTACATTATGAGTAATGGAAAAATACTGATCTTCCAGAAAGATACACTAGGTACAGCAAGAGAGGAAAAAGAGAATTACCCAATTCATGTTGAAGAACTCATCTACAAGAACTATCTCGGTGGAGAAACATGTCTCCCATTTGCTTCCATTTTACTTAGTGAGACACAAAATTGCACAGCCTGACTCAGTTGCAAAGAGAAATTAGATCACCACTACTGGACTGTTCAAACTGAATGAATATTTGCTATTCACCTCCATTAAGGAAATTTATCTTCCTTAAAATTGGCTGTGTTAACCACTCATTCTTTACTTTTCCTCTAAAAGTGGGCAGATTTCCAAATGATAATACATTTATTTCTTCTTTTGCAGTATCAATTTCAAATTGTTTATTGTTATAAGGTGGGAAGAAGGCCAGGTCTAACCCCATATTCTTTCTTGTACTGCAGCTGATGGGGTCCTCTTGCTGCATAGTCATTGCTCCTGCTAAATGGACAGATGACTACAAGGGAAGATGCTTCTCACAGAAGACACAGCTTAAGAAAAGTTAAGGTTCTCTGGCATTTTGACACATCATTTTAGCGAAGGATTGACAAAGAAGGAAAAAGCATTGCACCTAAAGGCCTTCATAAATGTAACACAGAATTCCAGCTCAAAAGTGCTTTCAGCTGAAAGCACTCCTATACAATTACCACACCAAAAAGAGCAAGCTCTCCTCACCTTCCACTTCTTATAATTTTGGCTCTTTCCCTTCTTTTCTTACACCTTGAAGTATTCAGCCACATTCTCCCTCCCTGATGACATCTCGCCTCCTCGGTGGTTGAAATGCACTCACATGGCACAGATGTGGGCCAGTACTTCCCACATTTTGTTTTCAAAGTGTTCCTTCAAAAAGGGAGGGTCTTACATAAATCAAATTATAAACTCTCTCATTCAAAGACCACTAACGTTTTACATCTACTTCCTAAGAATACAAACTGCAACATAGCAAAGGAAGTTCAGCTCTGCATGTGTTGTGACCTCGCAGTGAACTGAGGACCCAGAGGTAGAATATCTCCTCCCAGCACCACACCACTTCCCACACCATCTCAGCACAGCCTCAACATTCTCTTCTCAGGTTTTTGATGGACAACATTTTAGGAATAAAATCAATGGTCATGTCACAATTGAAGCATGTTTATGTTTAAATCCATGCCAGGAAGGTAGAATGCAAAACCTACATGAGAGTATTCACCTACAAAAGCTGAACCTGGGTCTTGGAACAAGGAAGTCTAGAGGAAGAAATTAGTGAGAACATAGTGAGTAAAGTACCTCATTTACACTACTGAATTTTCAAATTTTCTAGGCAACAGGAATGATCTGAAAATGGATAAACTGGATCTTGACACAAAAACTGTGTTTCAGTACATTTTTGTTCCTTTCCTATAATGCAACTTCATAATTTTCCAAGAGCCCAAGAATTATTGCCAGAAGGCACCTTGTAACAAAAAGCAGAAAAAGATGATCAAAAGTTTAATTCCACATTCTCCTGCTTTACTGCAGGTTAGTTTTGAAGGACAAATGTTTGTTCTTTTCAGGGCCAGTATGATTCAAAGTGGTCAACCAATGCCCTGTGTCCCAAAGTCACAGGACCACAACAACTACATCAAACATACCTTTCTATTTGTTTTTCATTTTTTGTTAAATGACATTGACATTTAACTAACTGCCCAAAGGTTACACTGTCTTAAATGCAGCAGTACCTGGCATTTTAATGCTGTTTTTCTTCCTCTTTGTTAATGAAGTTGTTGTTGATTTAGTTTTGGATCTTCCTCCCAGTTGTGTTGTAATTGAACTCTGGTATGCATATCCAATGCAATCTGACAAAAGCTGTTACAGAGAACAACCCAGGAATAGAACTGTAACCTTACTTCTTCCTAATGGCAAGTTGTGACAGGAGTGGAAGAGAAGATGATGTGCAAGTTTCCTGGCCAGGTAACACTGGGCTATGTTACTGATGAGGCTGAGAAACAGCAACAGCCTGAGACAGAATCAACCTTGGACACGTTAAGCAGAAGAATTTCACGAGGCAGCCATCTGACAGTGCTGTCTCCAGGCAGCCACGGCTTGCAGCAGCTTCCTTCTCTGCTGCAGCATTTCTGGTTTGTTTGGGGTTTTTTTCTCTTTTCTTGGCCAAGAATCTCATAAACAGAGTTTCAATCTAAAAAGCCTCATTCCAGCATGCATTGCTATTCAGTCCAGAGGGGAATAAACCTAGAATCTGGGAAAATTAGTGCAGAGGAAAAGACTTTAGAACACATTAGGCATAGCTGTGCGTAGCTGCTGTAGTCTACTTTTTACCAACTTTTATGATAACTCTTCCCACTTATTCTGCATGGTCTCTTGGGGGAAACAAAGTCAGAAACCCTACATTTGATTAAAAAAAACACTGACATGAAAGGTGGACTGGGATATGATATATAAAGATTTTGCTATTTTTACACGTGCAGTGATATTTAGAAAGGTTGGAAATGATGTTTAGGTTTTATCTATTTCTGGTCAAATGGATTGCCACAGGATTTTTCTGACAGTGGCTGCCTGCAATTCAATGGCAGTGAATATGCAGAAAATGTGCTAGGTTCTAGGATTTCATTCATAAAATGTTGCAAAATGAATTCAGATGAGGCAGGAGCAGTAGCCTTTTTGTGTGTGCATGATTTTCAGAGCACAACACACCTGAGAACACACCTCTCTCCAGGCCAAAGTCTCACTGAGGATTATTTTTGACAATTACAACAACCACACCTCTGTTAATTGTATGGCATCTCTATAGTTCTCGCCTCCGCAGCACCACATGAAGGGGGCTGACATGCCATTTCCAGCCACTCCAAAGGGCTCTTGCACGGGCAATGAGTAAAGCACTGTGCTGCTCTGCGCCCGATCCTGAGCATCACACGTCCAAATGCACCAGAGTGAGACAACTCAGGTTGCCATGCAATCTCCACGCTGACAGCCTTCGGCTATTTATCAGAGACCAAAACGGTTTAGCTGTTTTGCACTTCCAGGCTGCAGCCCGAAGAGTTTTGGTTTAGACCATGGGAAATTGCAGCTTGCAGGTTACTCAAGGTGGAAGCTCCTAGATGACTTGGAAACACCAGCCAACAGAGAATGTCCTTATTCACTTATTTCACAGAACTTTATGAAAAGTCCAGGCTTTTTGTGTCTCAGAGACCAATCTTGCTAGTGATTCTCCCCTGAAATTTATGTTTAAAAAAACACCATAATTTGGCTGCTGAGATCAGCGCCTGTATTGACAAAGTTTATTCCTCCAAGACCCAGTAGCAGTTTGAAGACAGATTTTCTTCTCACACAAAGTTTTCTGATATGCATTTCACTGATGACTAAAACTTTATAGTTAATATTTTGTTCACATGCCCACAAGGAAGGGTACGAACATTATTATAAACTGAAAAAAAATACAGAATGATTAATTGAGTAGATTAACCTCCAAAACACTTAGACAGCTGTTTCAACATACTGTCTTTGAGGCCAATATGCTGAAACAGCTGTTCTTATATGTAAGATAAAATTGCCCGCTTTGTTTTGCAATATGAATACTCTAGGTCTATTTTATATCTTAGTAACTTTAATGTACACCTGGAGCATTACCAAAATTTGTTATAATTTGCATACATTTTTTCCCCACATTATAAGCAACTTCACCAATGTCAACTCATTGTTTCAACAATATGCTCAAAACCAAAGTCAAGTGGCTTTCTGTCATCTTTACATGGGATCCACATACGCTGCACGCTGCTGTCTGTAGCAACACTTACAGAATGGATGAATGAATTTCATTATTTTTGTATGTAGTTTTACAATAGCACAAACGTTCCTTAAATGGAAAGCATGTTCTGGTTCATGGCGCTTTCTCCCCTTGTTTCCAAGGCAACTCAATACACAGACACATGCAAACACACACACACGCATGCTATTAATATTCTTTTCTGATGTGACAGATTTCTTCATTTATCAATGAAACGCTAGGCAGCTTCTGTAGTAGAGAAAGCCTACGACAAACTTCTCACAGAGTAACTCACAGCAGGAAAACAATCAAGAAACTTCTCCCTTCCATTGTACACAGACCACGTTTTGGAAACTTTTTGCATCAAGATCTCCTGTCTCTTCTAGCCACATAAATAAGGAATCCTGAGTCCACCTCGCAACGTCCTTGTGCTTTCCTTCTACAATGCAATGCTTTCAGTCAAGCTCTTCCAAAGAGAAGGAAATAACCTGGGAGGTTGGTTTGCGCATGCACATCTCTGTATTTCCTCCCAACACTAAGAAGCTGGCAAAAATGGTGGCACTTTGGTCTTAAGGAACGGTATTCCAGCCTCAGTAAGCCTTGCAAGAGCTGATCTGCAGAAGTTGCACGGCTGCACCTGACACTTGGCACTGGAACACAGCTGAATCTGTTTCTAAATGAAACTCACTTCAGAACAAGTAAGGCCTAGGCACAAAAATGATTTGTCATGCTCAGCACTCCATGCTAAATCACATTTATACCCTCTGATTCTCAATTGTAATCCTCTTTGAAATTTGCTTAATTGTCAGGCTTTTAAGAGCTAGGGGTCAGGTAAAGACACTGAGTAATGAGTGAAAACTGCAAAGGCAAATTAAGAGCCTGACCAGTTCTCCTGTTTATCTGAGAAGTGAGATGTGACAAAGAAAGGAGGCAGCTGGGAATTGCAAGAGATGGTTTGAAAGACAGCACTTTGAATCACTGTTGGTTTATTGTTCTTTCCATCTATCTGATTTTTTTCCGTTGCATAACAAAAAGGCCTGCTGATTGCCGTTATTGCCTGAGGTTTTTGTACTTGTCATTCCAACACTGAATGTCAGTGTTTTGTAGGTTTTCAGAGTACATCAGACTTTGGACCAGAGTTGGCTCTTGCCTATCTAAATATCCTGATAATCACAACAGAACGGTGGTACACAGGAATCTGGTCTGTTCTTAGGGGTCAAGTGCCATTTCCAAAATAAAACCTACTTTTAAAGTACATGTCAGGGGTATTTGCAATAATACTAAGTTCAATAGCAATGCAAACTCAGGGCAAGGCAAATTCAGGCAAAGGGTCTTACTCAGATTTCACTTATACCAGGTATGGATTTGAAGGGACATAAATGTGATTTACCTCCAAGCTTAACAGCGGGCAATTAAGCTGAAGTGGGATGCTACTTATGCTGAATTTGGTTCAGTTTAGGGGCTGATTTAGAAACAGCTGTCTCTGATTTATTATATAGCGAATATGGTATCATTCCATTAACATCAGCAGAATATCTATGCATTTCACAGCAGCAACACCAAGGAACGCGGACCTCTTTTCCATACGTGAATACATGATGCTCCTCCTCCTTTGCATAAATATTTGGAGCTACAGTTTACACCGTTCTACTCTGTCGTAAAAAACATGGAAAAAGAATTCAGCATACCTGGTACATCTGAAGTTGCGTTATGTCACCTCTTGTTTATAAACAGATTTTAAAACAGAGCAAAATCTTCAGTTGATGCTATGGGAACTCCCTGACTTCAATGCAAGCTCCACTGTCTTGTACTAAGAAAATAGTTTAAGAATACAATTCCCTTAATTCATGCACTCCCTAACTTTTCAAGATTGCTACCATTAACTTGCACACCATGTAGCCTTCATGATTTTAGGTTACATTTTATATTACATGCTTCTATTTATAAATGGTTTATAAGGGAGACTAATCAATATTTAATAGGCATTTTAAGGGCGCAACAGACACGAGTAGCATGTGTTAGAGAAGGTTATAGGCACATCGATAGAAGGGTTATAAACGCTTATAAGTTAGGGCTTGTAAGTAACCCATTGGGCCAATAGAATTCTGTAACAATTTTAATAGCAGGTTATCCAATTAATAACAGTTTTATTAATAACTAAGTCTTTGTAAACTATTTTAAATGGAATCCTGTTATACAAGGAAGCAATTCTGTGACCTATCCTGTCGACAAGTATTAGGGAGAAATCTGTAGGTTTGATTTTTAAATGCCACTCTCCTCCTGTAAGCTTGAACTAATACTGTAACATTTCCAATGCAAACACCATTTGAGCGTTATTCTGGGACTTGGGCATTTTATCATACATCCTTAGGGTTAAATTCTGCTCTAAGATACATAAATTTAAGTCTCACAGGAGCCACTAGAGCTGCTTG
The DNA here is from genome assembly GCA_013389945.1 of Fregata magnificens. NCBI lineage: Eukaryota > Metazoa > Chordata > Aves > Suliformes > Fregatidae > Fregata > Fregata magnificens. Next base: position 77,431 of record WAAD01042671.1, read on the forward strand.
CTGTGCCTATCTGTGTGTGTAGGAGGGCACAACTCAGCCTTTTTATTTACAGAACTATTAATTAAATTACTGCAATTAAATATCAAATCAAATTGCATTAAGATAACATTAAGCACACAGGAAGTCAGAATCAGAGCTTGTGTTAGGGTTAATGGCAGCTATAAGTGGTTAGTTTTTAATGCACCTCTCTACAAACCATACCCCGAAGGATGTAGCTTAAACTGACATACACAAAACCAAAATTTTATACAAATATTCTTTTACAATGTCCTAGTTTTTGCATCATTTCCAACTGTTTGTGTGGGTTTCCTGCTATTTTTCTCTTAAAGCTTATTACCCTAAGTGAAATGGAAGAGCTTTATAAATGACAGTTTCTGATCAACTTAGAGCAGGTGAGCACCACAAAATTACTAACTTGCAATTCGTCCACAGGGCACGTGCTTCAATAACAAAACCATTCGAGATTATGATTTTCTGCTTTATTTTCAATCTAACTCTTCTCTAATTAACTGTAATAGTAATAGAGATTTCTGCAAAAAAGTCAAAGGAATATAAAAACCTGTTTTCTTCACTGTCACACCCACAAAACTGATAATCAGCAGCGCAGATCTGTGCTACTGCTGAGTGCTGACAGACCCGCAGGACCACCAGCTTGCCAACAGCAGTGGCCGGGTATCTTCTTGTGAAACTGTTCTGAGGTCCTCTTTCAAGCACCAGCTCCACCATGCAAATCCCAGCAACCACATCCCCCAGGCAGCTGGTGGCTAAGCGGGAGGTGAGATCCGTCACTGCAGAGGTTTTGCATCGCCTAGGAAACAAAGGGAATCCTCCCAAAGTTTTGATTTTTTGCCATAGCAATAAAGGGGAAGGACTAAGGTTTCTGTTCCTTGCGCCGTCAGGAGTGCATTACAGCATGCCAGTAAACTGAAACAGATAGACGTGAACCCTCCTTAAGGAGCCATGCAAACTAGTTAGTGGAAAATCATCACTGAAATGGCAAATGTTGTTATTGCATCAGACTCCTTGTAGATTCTTGCTGTATTCTGAATTTAATGGGTTTTTTTGGAGAATCTTACAGCAGAATTTAAAAAAAAAAAAAGTTTGCTTATCCACTGATCAAATTAGCACAGAACTCTGTGTGCCTATATTTTCAACTGGAGAAAAACATTAGAAGAGTAAATATTTATGTAATGTTTTATGGAAGTTCAATAGAAAAATCTGATATAATTTCCCAATTAAAATCACCTGCTAGTTGACTTACATCCATTACTATTATCTCAAGCTGCTGTATACTGAAGCTATTCACACAATAGTGTTATGTGAACATACAGAGGTTAAAAATTAGTAATTACTGTCTAGACAATTCGCTGTTAGCTATAGCTGAGTGACTATAATGAATAATTTATTTGATGAATTTTGCATTCCTTTTCCTCTTTGTGAATTGATCATGACTAGTTAGGAAAACTTGAAAATGTACACATTTATCAGAATTATTGTGAATAATTCTTAACCTGCATATTTTTTCCACCAAACAAAACTATTCTAACTTGTGGTTTGAAATTCACATTATGGGATATAAGCTATGGAGACCATTGGGATTGTTGTTCTTTTTTCTTGAGCAGATAGTCATGTAACTAGCAACAATGCAAAAGTGCTTTTACAAAAAAAACCTGCCACAGTTTGCAGCTCATTTTGTTATATAAGTTATGTAATTAAGAAAACAACTTACGCAACTTATAAACAATAACTAATTCTAAATTTTAAATGGCAAATTTACAACTGAAAATAACTGATAAATATGAACCTATGTGAATGTTAGTATTTGTTCTATAAAAGCTCAAGTATGCACGTGTTTCTGGGAATTTATCATAGTACTTCTAGCTCTGTTGTATATCTCTAACACACTTATTTTTACAAACCACCTGTTGGTCACTTCCTATTCACTTGAGCTGCTGCTGCTGCTGAACAGCATCAGTCCTTGGGAGAGCCTAGACCTGGATGTTGGGTGGGAGTTTCCAATGCAGCTAAGGTTTTATTAAAGGACATACCTGTTATACAAATACCTCGGTAAAAATCCTCGCATAGGCTCCTTTTAAGCTGAGCTACTAAAGTCCCTAGGTACATATGTGCATTACAAACTTCTAGAAAAGTAACTGGAAGAGAGGCTAGACCCCAATTCTCCCCCTTGCCCTAACCACTAAAGTGGTACCCATTTTGTGAGTATTTGAGTAGAGTAGGAAAGGTTCAAAATGAGGGACTGAGAGCAGGCTGCTCCTCACAGTCCATAAACTGGAGATGAAGTGGGAAGTACATCATCTTCACTTTGCATTTAAAAGCCCACAAGCAAAGAGAAAAAATAAGCAATAGCTGAACGGGGGGAACACTGGAAAAATGTGTCATTTGGCTGAAATGAAAACAGGTATTTCTATCTCTCCTTACCATCCTAAGCTATGTGCTCTCTTAAAATCTCTGCGACATCACTGCTTGACTAAACGATATTGCCCAGCACCACGTAAGACACACTCCCTTTTCCCTTCTCAGCACTGGCCCCACTAGGAAGCTCCTGCATCCTGCCACCTTGAAGGATGCTCTTCTGAGGTGCCAGGGAGCCAGCGCAGGACTCCTGATACCACCGGCCAGCTGAGCTTCTGCTCACCGCTATCACAGTGCCACTGTGCCCCGTCCTCTTATCAACGTAACTGGGCTGACTTGGACACGCACAACTCACTGAAAGTAAACTGAAAATACCCTTCTTTAGTATCTGTAAGAGCCACAATTTGCAGAGAGGTGTCTAGCAGAGTTAAACAGCAAGGTCCATTCAAAAATCCCATGAAGTGACTATCTGTAGCTCCTGGTGTCTTAATAACTTTCAGAAATCCAGCCATGAGACACTCTTGAAAAATCTCATCTCAAATTCTATAAACATGACTTGCAGTACTTCCCAGTCACAGGGCTATCACACTTCATAGGGCTGGAGTTTTGCTTTTAACATAAATTGCTGGTCCCTAGAAACCACATTTCTGATTTCTATCAGCAGAGTCAGATTTGAGCTGGCAATCTAGAGGCAAAAAGCTAAACAACCATTACAGCTCCCTACTCTGACACAGAATTTAATGGCATATTTTTCCCTTTGAAATTTGCTCTTCATTAGGTGAGCTTCAAAATGGAGGCTGAAACAATGAGCGTTTTTAACTCTGCAGCAGATCAAATGCATTTTGACATCCATACTCTAAGGAAGAAATGACAATCTAATGAGAGACAGAGATCAAATACTCTGTTTGTCACTTAAATCTCTAGCAACATGAAGTACATCAAGCCTGTTAACCCATGCTTGGCACATCAAAATGCTGCAGTGTCCAAATGGCTCTGCAATTTCTTCCTACCAAACTTCAATTCTTGTGGCTCCTCCTCTTTCGCAGAGCCAAGCCAACACCACAGGTATTAGCTTGCTCCTGACCACAAGGAAACAACATGAGGAGAAAGGACATGTGCAGGAATGGGGATGAATGAAGTGCGATTTTTGGATTATATTCTCTGCCTTTTTCCTCCTACTCTTTAGTACAATCCTACTGGGAGACTGCACAAGTAGCAACAGCAAATACTGTCTGTGATCAGTGTGTAAGTCAGGGCAAGGTTCTTCCTCTGCAGGAATTGAGAAGAGCAGGTTTGGGCTCTCTCCCAAGCTCCAGTACAGGAGCCACGCCAGTATCGGTCTCATGGCACTGAGGTTTTGGGCAGTGGTATTCCCAGAAGCTATGGAAAGCAAACTGGAATGACAAGAGTCATTGCCAGTTCAATGCATTTACCAACCCAGAATTAGAAGGTCCCAAAGATTATGCAAAACTCAATTAGCTTCTCCCTGTCCTTGACCACAGATTTCAGCGTGATGCCAACATTTCATCCCCTGAAACTCACTGGATCCATTTCTTCCCCTAGCCAGAGCAGGGAATGCATTTATTACCTCTCAAATAACCTGGAATTTGCAACGCCTGCTCCTCTCTGCCCTTGGCAGTGCTGATCCTGCCACCCTGACAAGGGAGTGTTGTCTTCTGCCTTGGACTCTTGAAAGAGCTCATAGATAAGCGCCAACCAGTACAAAATGCAGTTTTGCCTTCCAGCTCCACGGGAGGCAGAGTTGTGAAACTGCTAATTCCAGAACTTCAGAATTGAGCAACACAGAATATTACAAGGCTGTCCCAAAGCACTGTGTTAGAGTATCTCAATTATTTTAATAAAGCTGTAGCTTAGCATTTTCAGTAAAGCTGAGGCACCTTTGGAAGAAATTTCTTTATACACAATAGCTGCTTATAGGCTACATTATTACAACTTCTGAAGCTCTCTGCTGCTCTGCTCTATCTTTATGATGCTATTTTAACTGAATTAAAAAACCAGAAATTACATGTAAAATAATTCCTAAGCCTAACTGATATTGGGGCCATGTAAATCAGAAGTAACTACATTAAGGTCAATGCCAGCTTTGAACAAGAGTTGTGTTAAATACAAACGACCACTTAAAAAGAAAAGGTTTCAGTGCAACATGTACCGAAGAAATATAGTACAGCATCTGCTTGGCAAGAACATGGTCTGTTTGCATAAGCTAAGAACTGTATGTATCACTAATACATGTATACACAATACAAAATTAATTCATGCAGAAGGGACTCGGCTCGCTGTACATCTTATAAATACAGGCTGACAATTAAATAGTCCTAATAGGACTTACTCTCCAGCTAGCAGAACAGCTCAAAAACAAACATAATTTTGTTCACGTGTGCCCATTATATTCATGTGCTGATTTAATTAACAGTAATTTCAGTATCTCTGAGATTTCTTCTCTGTTTTACAAATGATGCCCTTTTGATGAGGGCTTTAGTTCAAATTACTGGCCAATCAGCTGTAGACCAAGACTAGAATGCTAAGTTAATTGGCAATAAAACCAGAATGAGCACTCTGGAAAAAATTACAGACAAGCCAAATTATTGGGTAATTGTTAAGGAACAAGAAGAGTCTCATTTTAGGTAGACAAAGTGAAAGCTTTGTAGCTCCCTCCAGCACACTGTGTTTCCCCGGTCTGGGTCCTGTTAATGGTCTGTACTGCTCACAAAAATCACTTCAGGTTGGCTCAGCTCATACCTCTTGCAATCACTCTGTCAAGAGGTTCGCTTTGCCCTTATTCCTGGCCTGCAGGAGGTCCTACCACTCTTGATAGTCTGTCAAGGGATCCCTCCATCAGCTTGCACTGAACTCCCATCAGCAAATTTTTCATAAAGATAGAAGCAGCAAACCTAAAGGAACAGAGGTAACCAAATAGCCCTCCAGAGGCAGCACAGCCATATCAGCTCAGCGGAAGAGTACCTCTTAGCATTTTCCTCTGCACATTTATTATTGGAACCACTTACTTCTAACACAAATTTAGTGCCTGTGCCTCCTTGGAGAGGGTTTTCAAAGAACAGTAACTCTCCACATGGATCAAACAGACCCAAGATCACTCTGGCTGCAAGAATACCTGGATGTCCTCCTACCTTTCATAGATGGAGAGCATGTTAACTCTTCCAAATACAGCTTTATTTAGAAACACCTGACCAAAGATGCTACAGGTATTCGTCAATCAACTCTGAATTACAGTTTCTTTCCAAAGACAGGGATCTGCAGTGCAGAATTCAGGCATCATTAGTCTGATCTTCAGAAAGAAGTATCTCCAGAGCATTACACTTTTAATAAGAGAGAACATGGAAGTGGCAATGCACGCAGCCTCTGTGTCAAAGAGATTAATCACAGCAGCAGACACAGCATCGACGGGGAGTGGGGGAGGATGAGGCCATGCAGCTTGCCAGGCATGGCCACACGGCGCAGGGAGGAGTCGTGCAGTGTTTAAGAGCAAGAGTGGGGAAAAGATGTCCCCTTTATCTCTCTCCAGCAGTTGCTTGCCTGGATGATCATTAATTAGTTCCAAAACTGCACTTTACAGTGATGACAATGAAGAAAAGCAATGCCAGACTTAGGACGTTCCTGGGCACATTATCTAAAGACAGATGCCGGTGTGGGATCAGAGCAGGCGTTCCCACGGCACAGGCAATTCTGCCCCGTTCCTGGTGGTGGAGAGACAGAATTTTTTTTAAAGAGAAACATGGGATATAAAAAGACAGCTTGCTATCCTGGAAGGGCCTTTGTTTCATGGGGTAATCATTAGCATTCATCCAAACTGCAAATAACTAGCAATATGTGGTCAAATCACTGCAATTTGGTAAGCTTCAGAGTGATTTCCAAGAGGAGGATTAGTGGAAAACGCTGCCTTTAGGACTTGATCCTGAGTAGCTTGCAACAGGATCTCTGAAGCACTTGGCATCAGCAGCCCCTGCATATTCATTAATGTTTTGGACTATGGTTGTAACAAGTATCAGCTAGTGTATCTAATTTCATGAAAGAAAATTATTGGTTCACAGTGGAATAACATGGTGCTTTTACTCAAGCAGGCATAAAACATGAGTATGAAATCCCTCATATAATCCCTAGCTATTGTCATTCAATGTTTATCATCCAACACAGTTGAATACAATTCTTATCTTTGATGGATGTGGCACACAATAGCTGTTTTCTTGAGTGCATTGTAAATATTAATAGTATTCACAGAGCTTCTTAAAATTTGTCATGTCACATTGCTTTCATGGAAACACTTAAAACACCATTATTTTTGTCCCACCAATAGCAAATTCTCTTTTGGTTTTTTCCTTTCTTTTTTACTCTCAAAATTAAATGGTGGAGCATGTTTAACTGAGCAGAGGAAAAAAGGCATAATGGTTTACAATGAGCAATTCCAAGACCTAGTTTAGATGCCCAGAATGAGACTGAAAGGGAAAAACTGTGATATCCTTTGGAAAATACAGCCCAGTTAAAATTGAAACACTTCATGAAATTGAGGAGATCTGGCTGGAATTTCATTTTTGGAAGAACACCGAGAAAGGCGGCTGACATAATCAAAATGGTCCTACTCTGCCATATTCAGAATGGCACATTTTCACTTAAGAAAAAAGCTTTTTTTCAAAGTTAAATATTTGCACGTTATTTAATCAAGTTTAATCAAACACCTCAGTTCTACAAGGAAAAATGTTTTTCTGCTGTTAAACGATTTTGGTCAATCCAAAACAGCTTTTCTGAATGTCTGTTCACAAAGCATGTTGAAATCTCCTGCCTTTGTTCAGTCAGAGCGAACCCCATGTGGGCATTCCTCATGACATGCACTCCCCACACATTTCTCTTCCAGCATATTTCAGAGTCAAAGTCTTCCCCTGGATCAAACATAAAATCTTCAGTGGTTTGTATTTTGGCTGAGACATTTCAAGAAATCTTTTAAAATTTCATCTTTCTCCATAAAATTCACCCTGTGGTTGTCAGAACAGCCTTACAAAACAAAACCATTTAATTCCCTACGACAATTAATTTGAAGATGGCAATAATTGCAGAAGATACTATCTCTGCTACAGAGACATAAAACACTCGCTATGGGCATGGGAAATATAATAATACAGAAGAAGAATTTCTTTGTTCTTATTCTGTATTCTCTCCCCAGTAGTTAATTTGCTTGGGGTTTAAAATCAATCTTTCCAGTGTGGGGTTTTAGGGAAGCTCAAGGCTTCAATCCTGCTCCCATTAATTAATGTTAAAATTCACAGTGAAATCTGTGATCTGGGAGTCACAGATTCCAGTTTGATTTAAAAAAAAAAAAAAAAAAAAAAAAATCTTGATAATCCCTGGTATTTCTGGGATAAAGATCTCCATATTGAATTTACTTTTAAATATTTTTCCCGTGAAATGGTGAATTTTGGGAATTACAAAATCGTGTTCTGTGCAGTTCACTTTGCATGTAAAGTAAAGCAGAGATGCACTGTAATTTAAAGGGAACTGGAAGACCAAAGGTCAAAATTATTTCAAGTAAGAAATATGCATTAAGTGCAATGGATAAACACATATGGGAAATTTTGCACATAAATATATTTTTACCAACCTCTAAAAATATGTAAATCATCTGGGTTGGCTAGAAATGACTGATCCTATCCTGATATTTTTGACACTCCAGGATTAAGTGTTCTGGGGTTTTATAACTGACCCCAGAGAGAGCGAAGAAAAGAGGTTGCTAAAGCATGACATTTTCTTATTTTAGTTTAAGGTGAAGGTAAGCTTCCTTCTAAGTCTGGGTCAATTTCCATCTTGGCACAAATGTGCTCCTTTAATTGGTGTCTGAATATAAGCTATTATTGCCATTAGCAAAATGATTTCTATAGGAAAAATAAATTCTTTAAAGGTTTTTGGTTTGTTCTGGTTTTTGTTTTTGTTTTGTTGGTTTTTGTTTTTTTTTTTTTTAAACACTCCCTTTTTGATAGCTGGATTCAACAATGTTCTATGTAGGAACATGGACACTGAAATTCACATTACTTCAGACATCTTTCAACTTGTAGTGAATTAAAATGAATGCACAGAAGAAATCTTTTCCCCAAAGAAAGGCACAGGAATCGTCATGAATGAAAGCCGTGGCAGAATCTGAATAATGGAACAGGACATAATCTCAGCAGACTCATAGACAAAAGCTACGAAACAGGAGAAGTCGTACCAGGAAACACAGGATTTCTAAACTTTAAACTGCTTATTTGACTAGAGGGTCACACAGGCATTGCTCAGCATGGAGAACCACTGCAGACCATGGCTGGATGTGGATGCATGTGGATATGTCTTGAGTTTGTGCCATGGCCTCAGCTTGCTTGAGGGCTCGCATATGGAGACTGCTGTTCTCCAGGCATGTGACAACATTCCCAGCACAATCCAGGCACCCAAGTCCTGTCTCTTTTATGCAGGGCAGACAAAACTAAGCATTTTAGAGAGGGTTTTTTATTTAGTCAATCATTTTTGGAAAATCTTCCCACAAAAATATTTTATGTTTTTAATCGAACCTTTAAGCTGGAAAGGCATGCAGCCCTTGCTGGGAAAGATATATCAGAATATGACAGCGGCGGACTCTCCAAGAATAAGAGGCACAAGGCTATGCCATCCCCTCTGCAAATGGGGATTTCGTGGCATTCTTCCCAAATTGCGTTTACCCTCCTATTCCTCACTGGGTACTCGGCAGCCAAAGCTAGAAGTACATTAAAAAAAAAAAAAAAAACCAAAAAAAAACCCCCAACCACCCTCACCCTGCATTCCTACTTTTTCTAAAACCAATAAGCAAAGTGTTGCACTCAGCAATTCCCTTTCAGCCTGAGTTATAGAAATGGGCATCTTTAAGGACTATTTTTTCTGGGTGTTCTTGTCAGTACGTTTGCTAGCAGCAACTGGAGATGCTATTATTCAGCCTCCTATTTAAAAGAAACCTCACTAGAGTATATACAGCCATCTGTGGTTCTAAGTGATTCACAACATTAGTAAGCCATTAGTCAACCAATAGCTTACATTTTTGGGGAGGAAACAAGACTTCTGAAGACATAGATTAAATACTTGCAGGATACACAGAAATGTTTCAGGCTGAGGGGCTCACAGCACTGGTGAAATATTGATTATTGCATTTGAAAAACACTTTAGAATAATGGCAGTCTGGGAATTGCAATTCTATTACTATACAAGAAAGGATCTGTAGCATGTATATCTAAAACACCAGTGCTGCCAGTCACAGACCAAGCCATCATTTTCCTAGATAAGAAGAGAATGCTAGATATTCGTCTATTATTAAACCTATTGTTCCTCAAGCCTTCAGTCTCAGCTGGAGCCTTCTTATAAAAACCAGTTAAAATACATCTCTTCAACGTCTTGTTCTTTACTTTGACTAAGTTCCTGGTTGCCTAGAAACTCTCTAAAAGACCTGGATTTTTCTTTTTTTTTAAATTTTTCCCCAACTGCTGGTTAGATAACAGATTAATCCCATCGCATTTTTTTGTGACAGAAACCTGGATGACAGGCTCAGAGCTGGTAAAGTGCTTGCTTCTTGTACCCCAGGAGTCAGACTCCACTGACTACCCCACTACCAGCAACTTTCCACAACTACAGAAATTGCAGGTTATGTCTATTTAGACCAAGAGAGATAACTGTGAGAATTGTATCACCACTGGATGGAACAGATTTATCTGTGCTATCAATTTCTATAATTAGCAGGACATACACTTCCACTTCACAAAATTAGTATATTGCAAGATTTTTATATTAAGACAAATCAAGGCATCTAGTTTAGATCCAACTTTGCAATGTTCTGACAGATCCTCTGGATGCCTAAAACACACCTTCTGATGCATTAGACATCAACCAGATTCATAACTCACATCCTACTTCAATGCCATAAAACTTATTTTAAAATAATCACCTGCAGTGTTTATAGTCAGTAATTGTAATATCAGAAGGCAGATCCTTTTCCTGATAGTTGGTAACATAATAAAACAGTGGAACCAAAAAGAGCTTCAAATGTGGTTGTGTTCCACCTCCCCACCTTGATCTGTTATTCTACTCCACACTATGAAAATGGATCACCTTTCTACTTTTTGGGACATTAGTTCCACATGTTAATCTGTACACCAGATGTTGGAAGAATCAATTATCAGAGACATTTATTGTCAAAGAGAAAACAAGATAAGCCTCACAGGAGCAAACATTTTCATCTCACACTCAGTGCATCATGGAATGTTAAACTGAACAGCCGGGCCCAGATCCTCAGAGGTATTTAGGGACATGTTTGTATCTTGCAAGAGGATGGTGCAGTAACGCTCAAGCTAGAAGCCTGCATTGTATCTCCAAATTAGCCACCTCAGTACGGTGTTCAGTCTCATTCATCCTCTATAGGTAAAATTTCTCAACAGTTTTTTATCTTAAAAGCTTATGGCAAAAACTTAGATAAAACTAAATATTCCTTCCACTCTCCTCCAAAGAAACCTCCAGGAGTCAAATATTCTGGCTTCTAAATAGGCTTCAAATCAAGGGAGTAATCCTCCCATCCATGTATTTTTACCTGAATTAAATCGGCCTAAATAGTTATGCACAGCTTTAGGTGACAAAACAGCATTTACATTCTTCAAAGCCACTCATCTATGCTGTCATTAGCTCTTGACAGTATAAATTCTACCTCTTTTCTAACCAAAACAGTTTTTAGAGATAATAACCAATAGTATTGTAGGATTTTTTTTAAGTGTTTTAAAAGTATCTTTAGGAGTATGAAAAGTGGCTTACAAATCATTCAGGAACAGGTAAAACTGAATAAGAGTGACTTAATTTCCATTTAATTTTCCATTCTCATCGAGCTTGGTTTATTCAGGTCTGATTAATTAATGTCTGTAAAGTGTTCTGGAAACATAAAACACTACATAAATACTAAATAATAAGAGTACTTAAGGAAAAAATAATTTGTTAATTTGCATGGAGTTTTTAAGAATTAGCATTTATTTATTTTCCATATCTAAGCAGGCCCATCCAATCCCTTTTAGCTATGAGAAAATGCTCTAGCAGTTACAGGACAATACAGCTTCACATATTTGATGTGTTACAGTTCACAGAAAATGAATTTAGAATGACTTGCAAAGTTGTATTTATAGAGGAATACACACACATAGACGGTTTTCACTCATTTTCAAATCCACTTTCCCTCCTAACAGGAACCTAGTTGCACAGCTTCCAGGATTAAAACAGCAGCACTCTGAAGGATTTCAGAGGTTGCTATGTTTTGAGCGTTGTGTTTTCTTAGCCTGTTGTCCAAAGAACTTAGAATTTCACTGACCACTTCTAAAGCAGTCTGAAAAAAAGTAACTAAGAAAGAATCACATATTTCCCCACATAGTTATATCTGGATATCTTACGACACCTTATCTCGATACATATCTTTTTATACCTCTACAGCTATACAAGAGGACGATTATGCATATATCCAATTTTCACACTCAGAAGGGGTGAATTTCCCAATCTAGCCTCACCTACAGAAACAAAACCTTCCAGGAACAAAATTCAGGCTATTGGTATAAGCGCTTTGGGAGATCAGTTAGTTTACAAAACAAAGGTTAGGCAGGATAGGTATGTGAGGCCAAGCATCCTGTCTGATCACCTCAGCATAAGTCACATTGAATACTAGACAAAATAAACAATCTGTTTCTAAAATGGTGTAAAATGCACACAGCAATACCATCTGGGATCAGATCATACATGAGGCTGGAAATGGTGCCAGTGAGACAATAAGCACTTTGCACTCTGAATT
>WAAD01042671.1:90699-130475 GCA_013389945.1 Fregata magnificens
AGGAGCAGGCTAAGAGCAGGCACAGAGCACAGCTGATGAGTGCTACCCTGGCCAGGATTTCACCTGTATACTCTCCCTGGTCCTGCTTCCTTCTGTGCATCTCAGAACAGTGCTTATTAATGCACTGCTGGTTTGATACCAAAGGACTAGCCAGAAATAATCTGCAATAACAATTCATTACAGCAAGACTGTCTGCTAATAAGGAGCTATTTTTTGCTACATAATGTGCAAAAATCAGCTGTATCTTCACTTAAAAAACCCAAAAGCAAAAAACCAAAAAAATGCCTTTTAATCTCGCTACCAAATGTAAATGTTAAGAACATGAGATTTGATGTTAAGGGCTTCATAAACTCACAAAAGCAAAAAATCACAGAATCACAGAATGGTTGGGGTTGGAAGGGACCTCTGAAGATCTCCTTGTCCAACCCCCCAGCTCTTTTCATCAGGCTATTATTCAAATGTTACCGTGCAGTCTACTGTATCTTTATCTACAAAAAAAAAAGCAAGGTAGTAATGAGAAAAATATCCCCACCACTATCTCCAGAGTCACCACAAGGTAATGACAGAATAAATTATCTGGGGGCTTTTTTGATTTTCTCCTGTTTAAGAAAGTAGCATGGAAAACAAAGATAAACTCATGACCAACTGCAGCAACAAAACAGCGATATTCCAAACCATATGGAAGAGGCTGTCTTCATATTAAAAGAACCAAAGTGGCTTACAGAAAGAGATCCACACATTAAAGTTCATTTTTGTTTTGCAGGATTTCACAACTAATCTCTCCTCCAGTAAGCTCTTACTGAAGCCACCTCAGTCTCCTTACTGGAAAGAAATTTTTCCTCTTCATGACACCGAGCTGCACTTCTTCATGCAAATGCTGGTGTCATTATCACTGAACCACCATGAGGTTTTGGTAATCCCATCAAAACGTTCACTCCTGCAAATCAAGGACTAAGTGTTTTGCTCAAACTTAAACTCTCCAAGGAACTCTATGTTTTCATCTATAAATATTCAATGTTTACAATGAAAGAGTGAATACACTGAAAAGGAACGGCAAGTGATTTATGTTCAGCGCAATGGCAAAGGCATGGAAACACACTGGTTTCTGGACCCTTCTGTGGTGCTCTTCTGGGGGACCGAAGTCCAGGAGGTGACAAAACTCTCCTTTACAGACACGACCTGCACTCAGAGGGAGACTGCCTTACTGACAAGCCAGGCAAATCTTGAAGAGGAATGAATGTTAAAATGCATTTAGTTCAATGAGGAACTCTGGGCCTCGGGAACATGTTTCTCTGAACAACACAGGATGATGCATAGAGCAATTATTTTTCGCTCCTGACTGGGCAATGCAGTGCCAGAACCTGCACCAGCTAGTGACTGTTAAATGAAGCAGCACTGCAAACTGGCAAACATAGGGAAAGAAATGCAAATACAAACTGTTGTTCTTGCCATTGCTGTCATCAATTCTCCTATCAGCCTTGGGCCAAGCCAGTCAAGGATGCTCACATGCAATAGCAAAGTAATAGCCCACAAGACCCCCATTTAAGGACTAAGGTCATAAATTCACAAAAGAAGCTTTTCCTTTATTCCATGGTTAGTTTACAATGACAAAGTGTCAGAGATGAGATTAGCTCCACTCTGAATTCAGGTTCAGCCTCAGATTTTGTCCAAGGACATTTAGAGACAGCTGAAGTGGCCAACATAACTGCAAAGAGGTGAAGTGAAACCCTGGCAAAACCCTGGCAGAGACAGCAGCAAAGCTCTGATCCAACATTCACAATAGGCTTTTGGGTTGGATCCGCCTGTCTTTTATATCTGTGGTGCTCTGCGTGGCACAAATTCCATGCTATCCATGGGAAACTGGCAATGCTATGTGCAAGACTGTTCATGCACCACATTCTGTCATTATTATATCTGATTCATCATTACTACTTGATAATATTCCATCCACGCAATTAGAGTTTTGTTTCATCTCCTACATGCTTCAAAAAAAAGCCCTAGAAGAAAATTCTCTATTGACTTTTCTCCATATAATTTCCCCTCTATCACTGGGCTGCCAGCAAGTGTAGCCTTTGGCAGTAGGAACTGGAAATGGAAATTATTTAGGGTCTTATTTACCTTTACAAGCATCTTTCCTTGCTTCTGTCCTAGTAGGAGAAGCTAGTGGTCATGCAGAGGAAAATGCCAGTATTTGTTGGTTATATGGTATAACAGAAAGAAAACCAGCACAAACCAACTCGGAAAGGAAGGGCAAATGTTCATGAGAAGTAAACAAAAATTACCAGAGTGTTTCTGAGGCAACTGGTGTAACATCCAGGCTCTCTGGCTGTTTCTCTAGTTTTACACCAGAATATCCCCACTGAAATCACTAGTCATGTGTAAGCTTAAAGCTCTAGTACTAAAAAGTCCATCAGGCCCAAACACAGACCAAAGGTCCCTCCTAGAAAAGGTGCATTTGATTTTAGAAGGAGATATTTGCATTTTTTAAATAAACCATCAGCTTCGAGCTTTCTGCACACATACACCTTAAACCCTGCCTGGAAAATATGGCCAACACCTACATCTTCAGAAAGTATTCTGTCCTTTCTCTATAACTCAAAATGGACCTTTTATTAAATTGACACTTTGCAGCTCACTAGATTGTGTGGCTCTTTGGGGAAAAGCAAAGCAGAAAACAGTCCAGTTGTTTGGTTTAGCAATGAAGTTTCCCACACATGCATGCTAATTTATTTCATTGAAAATGTCCCAACTAATTGCAATATTTACCCTTAGAGCACATGCATGGCAGTCACATTAATACACCAGAAGACAATGGCTCCAAAGGAGCTATTACCATGTACCAGGCCAATAATCCACAAACGGTAAAGGATTTTCACAAAAGACTCAAATAGTTTCCAAGGAGCCATTATGGCATATCAGGTAAATAAAATATTATTGAAATGTATTTTTTGCATTTAAATCACTTGCAGCAGGTGCACAGGAAGTAGCATATAATAAAATGGCTCACATTCCCTTGAATACTAACGAGAATCAACGGAAACATTTAGCAAAAAGAAGCAGCAGCAAGTTCTTACCATTGCAAGAGGAACAATTCCCACAAACATTGTTCGGCTGACAAAGATCTCAGAGACCACCAGTTCGCTCACGGAGTCATCTCGAGGGTATTCCACCTGCCAGGTAATTTGCTGGGCCCCTGCCAGGCTGCTAGTGTTGTCGATCTCAAAGTCCATCTGCAGGATCTCGTAGGAGGACATGTTTGCTCTGGAGAAAAAAAAAAACAAGATTACCCACAACATCAGTAGGATGTTAATAACAAAATATATTTTGATTTCTCTTTTCTATTCACCAGAAGATTTACCACTGAATTCAACATGCAGACTTGAAGACACTGACAGAAACCTAAATCAAACTACACACTGGGCAACAGCTATACTTGATAGATAAGGTGACACTATATCTTTTAGTTTCCTGAAATGGAAGCATTTTTCCCATTAAACTCAGGCATTCGTTCTCCGTAATCACAATGAACTTACGGAATAAGCCCCAAACACTGGGAACTGTGTTGCACAGATGTTGCTAAATTATTTAATATAGCATTATTATAATTTTGTTGCTGCAAATACTGATGCTCCGTAACAACAGAATACTTGACCATTCCTCATGCTGTATCAGAAATGAGCGGGGGGGCGGGGAGGAAGTCTTTCAAACCCAAACTTGTCTTTATCTCAGTGAAAAAATAGACTTGCAGAAATTATACATGACAAGAAATAGGGGGTAGAGTATCCTTATTTTCAACTAATGAAAACATTCTTCTCATCAGTGGTGCAGACTTGTGATTATATGGCAATCATTATATATTTCTCATGTGGAAATAAAAGTTTAAAGGTAAAGAAATGGATGTAAATGCATAGCATTCAGAGCTGTATTTAAAAGTAACCTCTGCTTCTTTTGTTAACACCACTATTTAGCACTCTCCTCTGGTCCAACGCTATGTAAATGTTAATAATTAATCCTCAGGTTAGAAAGACAGATCTTATCTTCACGTTACAGAGAAGAAAACAGACACCAAGATTTAACCAACAGCACTCGGCATATCCACAGCAGGGACCTATACAGAAAACAGACCTTTGCTCATCCAGCACTTTACTTCCACAAAAAGTAAGGTACTTTACAAAGCAGCATACAAGCTCCTGCCCCAGTTTCCCAGACAAACACCTGCAGTGTGGAGACCTGATGCAGCGTACAAAACACGGAGGCCAGATGGACAGGCAGCTAACTGCAGACCCAATTGCTTAATCATATCCCGTCGATGAGACAACTGATATTATCAATATTACTGAAGTTTCAGGGTATGTGCTCATAAAATAGGTTAAAATCTGAATTTGCAGCATGTTAGGCCGTTCTGTAACGACTGGAATGTGCTCTTACTGCAAGCATGAGGTAGTTTGTTTCCAATCTAGGGATGTGTCCTGTGTATGCAGGCACCCCTCAGTAATGAGCCGCCCTCTGTAATTTCATCCTCTATCCTGTCCCACGGTACATTATTTGTGTGCCCTTACCCTAAAGTAGTGAGTCCAAGAGCTGTGTTCACAGAAAGTTTTAGCCTGCTGCTACAACGAACAGAGACTTAAAGCATCCTTTTCCTCTTCCCAACTGCACAGAGGCAGAATCTGGTTTTGCCATATGTTTTTGAAGGCGCATTGTAAAAGGAAAAAATCTGAACAGGAATTATTGATTTTCATGTTTTCTTTCTGACAACAAACAACACAAACATATGCTTCAATGCCTGGAGGATAAATATTTTCCATGCTGACAGAAGATAATATCTACCTCCAGGCAAAACTAGAAGCTATTAAGGCATCTTTTGGGTGGCCAACCAGACAATCAGCAAAAATCTTTTAAGACAAATATTATTACACAATATGAGGGATGTAATTAAACCATTTCTGTTAAAAACATAACCACTGTGGGCACCACGATGGAGTATTCAACTTCATAGCTTTCTGCGTATCACTTCTGGCAGTTTGTTTTATCTAAATTACACAGAATTAATTTGCTCACAACACAGAAATAAAATTTAGAGATGAGCTCCACACTAACTACGGATCTAGATATTGGGCCTGTCAAGATAGGTTTAGATCTGCAATTTAGGTTCAATCTGTTCAAGCCAATAGTTGCCACTCACAAAAACACCCATGAGTGGTTTCAAATTTGGAACAAAACCACTGACGGAAGGTTTTGCTTTAGATTCACCACTTCAATAATATGTCAGGTTAGTCTGCACTGATAAATCCCTTCCACATGTCCCGCTAATTAGCACTTCTTTGAGCTCGGTCCATCATGCCTTCAATTATTCCTTTCCTGTTTTCCTTTTTACACATCCAAAAAGTAACCATAATAGTGGGTTTATATTTTTAAGACAGACTGGGATTCAGATCTCCCTAAGAAAAGCATGTGTGTGTCTTGCCTATATAGCAAGCGGAAGTAACTCCTAGGGAGTAAAATGACTCTTGTGCCTGTAAATATGCAAAGACCTTCACTGCATCCTTAGCACGGCTGTATAGCTATAAAAGACATAAGTTTCATTTAAAAGCAGACATGGTTATACACTGCTGGATTAGAAATGAGTCTCTGTGCATCTAGAAAAGAGCAGCAACTCACATACATAAATATTCCTCAGATCTAACTAATATTAACATACGAACTAAAGCAAAGCTGACTTCCCAGGTCTCCCAGGACTCAGGACTTCTAGGTCCTGGTTCCAAAGAGAATCCTTATCATCACCTGGAAAAAGAATGTGGCTGGTCAAATATTTTCTGCTTTGTTTAGAAGCAAATCATGTAGCATGATATATTAATATTGATTAAAGAAGGATCCACCACTTCTCATTTGAACTTTTGCTGAAGGAGATGGACTTACTGTATCTAACCATCTTTCACTTACAGAGTTTCTGCACTGAATGTACAGCTTTAGCAAACCAGTATTCAACTTTCTGGACTCCTTCATTCACCAGCAGGTTTCCAGTTACTTTCAAAACAGCAGGTCAATGAATTTTGTCTAAAATTATGGTCTCCCTTTTTTCCTCTTCAGGACAAAGATTCAGCCTTCAAGCAATGCCAAGTGTTACAGTATCTGGGACACAGAGTACCCCACGGACTAATCCACCCTCGTTGTTCTGAGTCTCTTCCCGGGTTACAACTATAACGAACCCATGATAAAACCTGAAAAGTTAATTTCTTTCTTGCTCAAACTAGTGCCTTCCTACTGGTTGCTGCATCTCTTATCCTACGGGGGCTTCTTTCCTAGCAGGAAGATTGGTACTACATTCAGAATTCTTGCAATTTATTGACTATCCTCTATAATACCAATGTGGGAGACCACTGCCTTTTTCCACTGAAATTGATGGAGGTTGCTAAAATAAAACCAGAGATAAATGAAACCCCAATCAAGCATTTACTTATGTCAGCACCAGTAGCTGATAAATCCACATCGCAACACCTCTATCTAAATTTCTCTCCTGGCTATGCAGCATTACACTATAACCCTTTTTAAAAGGAGTCGTTCCACCCTGCCATGGCAAATCTTCAGCTTTTAGTCTGATTTGTAGCTGGTGGCCAATACGTTGGTCTTTGTAGTCAGTGTCGATCTGCAACTGCCTGGTGAAGACAAACCGCTACCAGCGGGAAAATCGCCCAGCAGAGAAGACAACGACGGTAACTCATGCTGTTATCAGCCATTAAATCCCACTAAACCAAACTTTATCCTATAAAGATTTTTCAGCTTTTTCTTGAGGCTTATTCCATTTTTCTCTTAAATAAGTTTACACTACTGGGAAGAGTCTGATGGAATCCAAGGACGATAAATCACTTTTCCTTTCCACATCTTTCTTCTCTTTTTAGTTAAATATTTCTATTGTCCAGTGAGGTCTTTTTCTGGTTTAGAAGGATTTTGCCAAACCCTAGTTTAGAGGAGCAATAAAAAATAAAAAGTCAAAATTACTTTTATAAAAAAAGATTATTTCCTGCAAGCACAAGGAAAAGACCTTATAATTTTAGGCAGCTGGCATGCTTGCTAATAAGTCCATTTCTATGAAAATGAGTTCATAACTATTAATTTTGCCTGCTCCTGATCTATTCTTGATGAGCCTTTCAAATTTAGAAAAGCGCTTCATGATTCTCTCAATTTGGTAATTACTAACTCCCTTTGATGAATCCAGCCCAGTGTTTCAGACATGAGACATTCATTACACATTTTTCTTTCTGGTGAGAGGAGAAAAAGAAACCATGGGCTTGGATTTATTTCCTCTCGCAAACTCCAGTAAGTAGACCTCTTCTTCAAATTGCAATTTATAATCCTATTTATGTACTTTCTTATGTACAATACTGCCTCGGCTAGGTGCTAGAAGAACCCCCAAAACCTTGAGATTTCTGCAAGCTTCCTGTTGTCTAGCCTCATATATATCTAATGCATTCAAACCAGGTCCCCAACAGCCCAGTCAAGCTTTGTGACATATACAGTCTTCATTCTGTACCCAGCAGTTAGTAGGCATGGTTGTGATTCCAACCCGGAATAGAAGAGAACAGAGTTTTAGCACAGAATGGTACATCCATGCCAAATAAAGCCAACTCTAGCTCCAACCAACTCCAGAATAAGAGAGTTAATCGGGACAGGAAAATGTTGCTAAGTCTCAGAACTGTCCTGCAACGGACACATCCAGGCGGGCAGCTGCAGGCATGCAGAGCCCAACTGCCTTGCGCCACTTGCCCACTTGAACCTGAAGCGTTTCCTCTGGAGGTACATTAAGCCATAAAGCAGTGAGTACTCCACCCAGAGGCAGAGCCTCTCTTCAGTTAAGAAAACTCTCCCAGTGGACCAAATCACAGGCTGCACTATAAAAATAAAGCTTGGGTTTCCAGTGCTCCTAAACACCTTAGAGAACTCTTGCATCATTGCATTCAGATGCTTTAGAAAGATTCACACTTGTTGGAGGGCTATCTATCATGTTACCCTGCTACATATATTCTGATTTATTTTCTTCCTGAATCTGCTAGTGTATGCAAACAGTAGGAAAAATATATATTTTTTTAAATCTGAATCTAAAAAAAAATCCAATATCAGATTTTGTTTCTCTACATTTATTACCTTATGAAGTATTGATATGGAACTGCATAGGCTTTTTTTCACAAAATAATAGATTACTGTGAAGGTCCACCATAACTCTAATGTTAGAGGTTTTAGTAAGTACTACAAAATCACCTGGCATTGAAATATTACTGAATTTAATTTATTCCTAGTTTTTGTCTAAGCAAAACATGGAATTACTGAATTAAGTACTGGAATGATACACAATGATTGATGTTATGCTGGCAGTGACAGCCTAAATAGTTAGTAGTTACCTTAAATAAACAAATGCCTATTATTAACTATTACGAAAGATTTACATTGCTAACCAAACTGAAGAGCCTGCCCTATGTATTTTTAGAGAGAATGAAATATGCAGAATGCCACAGTGAAGGATGACAGTGCAGGGCACTTTGCAGTGCATGCAGCTGGGTGTGCCACTGGCGCACGGAGGGGTTGCTGGCTCCCGCTGCCGGTTCATCAACAATTTAGTTGATAAAAGTCAGACCCTTCTATTAGTGCAGTTGGCTATTACAGGAAATCATGAGTTTCATTCATTCATAAAATAATGTTTTCAGTAAATGGCAATCAGTTTAGGAGGCCCATAGCAGGGTAAACAAAACTAAAAAAATGGAGCAGACACTGGGTAATTGAAAATAATAAAATGTCTGGTACCATGTTTCTTGAGAATCTTTTCAAGGATAATAATGGTCAATGCTTACTCTCTCTGACAAATTGTCACCACATTCAATGAGAACAGGATTATATAAGCAAGGTACATTAGTTTATAAAATATTTCAGTAACACAGGTCTCCCTCCTTTGATCTCAAGAGGATTAATTTCATAAGTACGGTTTACTGAAGAGCAAACACTTACAAGAGCAGGTTTTTCAATGACTGATTGGAAATGCTCAAGACCCTAATTTCCTGCTGAAATCAAATGAAGCAGCAGACGGCCAGGACCTCTTGGGGAAAAGATCCAGATTAAAGGTGCTGACCTTCTCCCCCTAAGGAAATTAAGATCCCAGCAGCCCAAAATGAAGGAAATGAGAGCAAATACCTACTAACGGAGCAGCATCCAGTTTCTGAATTACAAAGATTTGCATACTGTCAGCCCCTATACTTTGCTGAGTGCCACTTTGCTGAATGCGGGCACTGGGTGACAGGAGCTGGCAGCAGCTAATGCCTTTAAAGCCAGGATATCTTCAAACAGCTACAACATCCTTAAGCACACGTCCTACTTGAGAACAACTTACTGGGGTGAAACAGCTACACCTTGTGTTACATATGAAGTTTGACTTGATAATGGATATCAAAACCTGTTAGCCTAACCCCTTTTCTTCCAGCATATATCACTTTCATTAGGCTTTAAGGACACAAAGCTGTAGACAAGCTTGGAAGCAGCCTACTCACACTGTTCTCCCTGGGTAGTTTGCTGAGAAAGGGCCTCATCCCGAGGAGTGCTGCAGATGGGCCTGGCTGGAGCCCTGCATAAGTAAGTGCAGGTATCCCTGTCGAGTGTTGCAGTGCGGATAAACGTCCCTAGAAGCCAGGGCAAACTACCTGCGCGTCCTGAGTATTTCTGCAAGCTTTTACATCAATGTGAAAACGTTCAGACGACACAGTGCCAGTGCCCCTTACTGTGTAGCCACCAGAGGTTTTTGTTTTGCTGAGGAAAACTGGACAGTTGGGGGTGCAAGGCAGGCACAAACACTTGAAAAAAGCTCTGCTCACTCTTCTTCCATGCCACAACACAGAAATGCAAGGCAGAAGTCCCAAACATGGACCAGAGACAGGATGGACGGCAGGTTGCAAGTAAATCTGCAGGGATGGAAAAAGTTTGCTTGGTTTCATCTCGTGATGCATTTCAAAATTGCAACTTACAATGTGCTCTGTTGTCTAACGGAGAACTTGCTGTGTTGTCCAGTTTACTTTATATCAACTACAGGCTTTTTCAAAACGTTGCTTGGTGCCTGATCTTGTTTTTCTTTCACTGCCATAAAAATTCATGCTCTTCACAGATGCATGGGCAATGTAAATGGCTACAGAGGATAAAACCAAGCTGCTAAATCTGTTAATAACGTATGGATTGACACAGCACTTTTTAATAATCCAGTAAAAGCCATAAAAACAAGAAGAAAATATTTTTGTTCAAAACACGCCACCAAGACCAGATATTATTCATGTTAGTTTGCTTAGCCAACATTTTCCCACAACTGAAAACAATAAATCTAGATAATGAGCAAACCTTTTAAGCTCTTCAGCTTCTTCCACTGCCAATTCACAACTGTGCTGCTCACTAACAACTTGCAATAACTTCCACTTTATTTGATTTTATCAACATCATCATGACAACCCTGGAGACAACTGAGACAATTGCTTCAATTATTTTTATTTGCTTCCACCCTTGTGACAGTGTACAGAAATTCTTCTGGTAAAAGAGTCCTTAGATACTATTTTAGTTAGTCTTTAACAAAACACGACTTTTAGGACCAAATTCGGTATGGGTGTAATTGGTGTACTCCATTGGTAACATATATTGCTAGGCACTGGAACTCCATTTGTTCCTTTGTCATGACTCTCCCCTTTTGAAACACCATGTAATCTTTTGGGGTTTAAAAAAGCATTTTGATTGCACTGGAATATTTTTCTGACTACTGTTTAGAACCTCTTTATTG
Source organism: Fregata magnificens (assembly GCA_013389945.1). Classification (NCBI taxonomy): domain Eukaryota; kingdom Metazoa; phylum Chordata; class Aves; order Suliformes; family Fregatidae; genus Fregata; species Fregata magnificens. Next base: position 101,498 of record WAAD01042671.1, read on the forward strand.
CTGTGCTGTGTATTTCTTAAAATAAAGATTCTCTGCCAGGCGAAAGCATCTTGCTGGGCAATATAACAAACACATCCAGTAAGAAATTGGGGCCAGGGCTTAGCTGATGTTGGATGCAAATATAGAGGGAGCTATTGTTGTTTAAAAAATAAGAAATGATTTTATGATGAAAGATTTATGCTGAATCCTAGCCAGTTAATAAATATCAACAGCCCCAATGGTGCTTATAATTTTTCTTTAACTATTCAGAAATTCTTACATATTTACATACCATAATCACATGGTGTATTTTCAACACTGCTGTGCAAGCAGCTGAAATATATTATAAAGCAGAGATGGATTTTTAAGGAACCAGTGACTGAAAATTCAAGATAATACATTCAGTGATATAAGAACTTCTTTGCAATGCAGGAACTCACATACAAAGACTCTCCTTCCACAGACTCTCAAAAGACCTTTAAAAGAACAAGAATACAACTCTGGGAAGCACTTTTTTACCATGGCCTGTGCTGCAGCTGAATAACCCACAGCATGGGTATCTTCAGCCAAGCTGCATGTAAAGTCAATGCAGCAAACATTTCACTTGACCTCAAAGAAAACAGAGTGGATGGTCAGGGGCATCCAGAGACTCAATAGTGGAGACAGGGAATATACCCTAAAAGTTACCTGCTGGAAATCCTTGGTGACACACTGCAATGCAATGGGACAGACCCTGGGTCTGTCTATAATGCCACCACATAATAGCCAAAGAAATTAGTTTTCTGCAGGTAATTAAGCAGAAGGAAAAGGGCACTCTTCAATTCAGCTCCTCCACTATCCCTACACTTGGTTATTGGCTACCAGCTCAGCGTAGCTGAAGATGCTTCATTCAGAGTCTTGCTCTTCCCCAGCTAATCATGAAATGGAAGATGTGCAACAGTTTAATTTACCTGTATACTCTTCCAAATTTATTGTGAGTCTCAGGAAGAGCGACTCTACGTGACAGCTCCTGAACTCATCCAATTATGTAAGGCTCTTGAATTTTATATTTACAAATACGTACGCAGCTTCCTCATCTTCCGAGATAGAGATAAGAGCTTCGGTAAGCAACCTGGATGTACCCTAATGGTTCAAACCACAGTTCCAACATGTTTACTTGGCATTTTAAACACCTTATGATTTTTATATGCCTGACATTAGCATTAAGTGATCAGACTCTTTTGTATACATGAAGTGCATCAGAAAAGAAAGACGCAACTAGACCTAGGAGAAAGTTACTAGCAACCCAGTTGCTGTTTTGATTTCAGAATTACAACTGAGGCTGACAGCTGCATCTCCTTGGGGAGAAAAATCAACCAGAGGGGATCTAAAGATGCAAACTCCCCACGTGCTGAATTTATGAATGAAAGGAAAGGGGAGACAAGCTGCAGACTGTAACACGAATATACCTAATGTGCTGGAGGATACATGAGAACAGTGGCAAATGGTGCTGTCCTCTTGAGGATTTAAAAAGCCTAATTCAACACCTTTTGAACTTAATCCTTTGCTTAATGGGCAGACAGTGTAAACGAGTAAATAACAATGCCAAGCAGCTAGCAAGGGCAATGAGAAATTTAAAGTCGGGTTTTTTCTTTCTAAAGCTTGGTAAGAGTGCACAGAACTCATAAGCCTGCTGTAGAAGCTACCGTAATACCACCTGCATGAAGTAACTAAAGAACAAATCAAAATAGGAACGTGGGCAAGAATTACTTTATTCCTCCTACGTTCTCTTCAGATTTAAACAAGATTAAGCATCTAATGAATTAGACCTAGCTTTCTTTGAATCTAATGTACTCTTAAATGGAGAGGTAATGTGCAGGGTGTCCTGTGGCTAATTCACGCTTCTGCTAAGAAATAAATGGCCATAACAACATCCTCAAAGAAGTTAAGGCAGTGATCAGTGTAGCCCATTAACACAAACGGGACCTCCTCTCTCCCCACTTCCCCGAGAGACACATGGTGTGCATAAAATTGTTTTATTTTATAGGCTGATAATTATGTTTTTAAAAAGTTAAGCTTTTCCTCTCACTGTTGATATCCACTGAACAGACAGCAAAAACGTGAAACTGCCGTAAAAACACCAGTTTCCCATGTTTTAATTAATAAACAAGATGAATTCACCCAGCTGGGCAAACACAGGGTGGATCAGGGTCTGCATTCAGTGTACGAACAGAAAGAGCCATCTGCAGTAATTCTATGTACCTCCACTCTTTGCTAGTTGAGATCAGCTTAAAGTCCTGATCTTCCCAACAAAACTAAAGGAGAGAAACAAGCAATTATAATGTAAGTCACTCCATTACAAGCCTATTTTCGTCCTAAAAATTAATCCAAATTTCCCTAGAACTGCAAAGATCATTCCAAATAACAAAAAACAGAGGGGTGGATTTAATATTTCTCTTTTTAAAAATCATTCCAGAACTACTTTCTAATGGGATGAAAGTACGGTCAACACAACGGTCACCACATAATGTCTCTAGGTCACCTTTTCAAAGGGTAATCAGTACTTTGTCACACTTGCAAGACAATGATTTTGCAACACGTGATGAATTCAAATGTAGTGACAGCTAATGGGATGCACTGGGAAGGGCTGCTGGGATATTGCTGAGAGCTAAGGTCATACCATGAATATATGAGTTCAGGCACAAGTGAGTAATAAGTGAGGTTAATTCATTTAGGCTCTGAAAAGGAATAATTAGAAATGGAAAGGGGAGAAGTGGTGTTCCATCTCACCTTCCCCACTCCCCTGTTTGTATGATAAAACGTCCCCCCCGGACTTCAATGCAATGAATTTCCTCAGCAATGAAGGCTTTAACAACCTGTGGATGGAGTGGGGCTGAGTGAGCTGAGCTGCTCACCAGTGTGAGGCAGAGCACACCCCTGCACCATTGGGAAGAATCACTGCTAAGGAGACTGCAGTGAGGACTGCCCACATTTTCTCAGGAAGTCTGAGCAATATATGACCCGAACAGAACAGTAACAAAAATACTACTGAGGTTGATATGATGTTATATTGACTCCCTGATTACCCACTGTAATCGTCATACAATTTGGGGATTGTTTTGCTTTTTCATCTTCCTTGCCACAATTAAAAATGTTACCTAAGCAAAGATACCAGCTGTCCTGAAGAACAAAGAGTCAGATAAAAGGATTTCTAGAAAAAGAAGGCAGGCTCCTGCAAGCACTGCAAATCACGCTGTTACATATAATATCCCTAACATTAAGGGTTAATGTAAAGCAGAATTTACAAAATCATCCTCCTTCTGTTCCTCTGTTTTCTGAATCTTTTCAGGATTTCATAATCCCTTCCCTCCTCCTGCCCCCCTCCCAACTCCCTTCCTCCCCATACAAGAATATGCTCAGCCCTGGAAAATTGTTTAGCTGAAATCCTTAGATTTTGTCAAGTCCTGGCATTCTTTGAGGCAGCTGTATTTACACCCATTGCTGGTGGGTAGTCATGCTGGAAGCAATTAGCTTTCATGCTTTTTCAATAACCCTTTCAAAAACTTTGAGATCCCTCATTGCTATTGATTTAGATGTAGAGAAGCACAAGGGAAAAAAGAAAAAAAAAAAAAAAGAGTTCATCCATATGCTGAGCTCCTTTAGTCTAATTCAAATGCAGCAACTTCAGCTCCCCACCACCTAAGGCATGCCTCCACAGACACGTTCCCAGCCCATCAGTGAAAATGCTCAAAGGCCTTGAAAACCATCACCACAACACTCAAAGACAGCAGCTTCCAACGCTGCTGGGTCCAGGAAGGGTTCAACCAGCCAGCAGCCATCTCTCATTTAGATCAACAGGTTGCATTTGAGCATCTCTGTTGAGTTTAACAACACTTTCAAGTGTGTCCTTTATATTTTTGTAAGAGAAAATCTGTCACTGCTGGACTACTTAAAAGGAAAATAAAAAAAGAAATGGAAAGAAAAACATGGTATGATAAGACAGTAGCTAAATGTATACTGATTGCAGTAATTGCATCCATTCCTCTGTCGGAAAGTCTTGTATTGTATTTCTAATACGCGCTGATAAGTGCATTCACAACATGATTAACTGCCTCCAGACAAGAATGGCTATTATGTTTAACAGACTGATTAGCAAGTGACAGAGCTGCAAACTGTACTCCTAGTAAATTGGCTGCTTTTAAATTACAGCCGCTTTTTTATGGTTCCATTTTTAAAATGCAATGATTTGTTACACATATGCAACATAATTCCTATCTGACAATAAGTAATAGAGGATACTGAGCTTTTAACTTTTTATCTTCAGATGTCAATTAAAGCATTCCTCATTTTCTTTTTAATTACAGCGAAATCTGCACCATACATGGTACTCATTAGGCAACATCCTGTCTTCAAAGTCTCTCAAACACTATCCCTAAGCACAGGGACAGTGATTCTAGTCCACCTCTTTCAGAGGTCCTACCTTATTTAAGCCACCACTTTTGCTGGTTCTGTAAGCAGTCAACTAAGACAGGATTTATTGTATTCTTCCCAGCATTTGATTAGTTCCCTCTTCTTACTGCTATGGGCACATTTCCCATGGACTTTCACAGAAGCCCCAGTCACCTCAGAGCAAGGCAAAGGGAAGAAGCGCCGGGTCTGTGCTGCCAACAGCCCCGCTCACCTCCTGGAACAGAAATCAAAGCAGAGATCTCAAATCTGACCTCAGTTCAGACTTGCCATGGCAAAAGGCTCGCCCCTGCTATAGCCAGGACTGTTTATACCTCAAGTGAAATGAGTTCCTCATTAATTCCCTGTATTTCATAACAACAAACGGTAGGATTTAGGCACACAGTTCCTTGCAGTGCTTCTGAAAATGCTGCTATCAAATGCGTGGTTCTGTTTTTGTTGATTGCTCTTATTTTTATCGCTGTAACGTATGAGCACTAGTCTTGGATTTGGGCCCTCTGTGTATTTCATACAAACACAACTATAAAGACAGTTCTGACCCCAGAGAGCTTGCAGTCCACAAGACAGAGACAGAAAAGAGATACAACAATCTGCACCAATTTGAATTCATACAGAAAGCACAAAACCCTTTAAGTACAAATTTATCTAGAGACTTTCAAGCTCAATGACATCATGTACTTCAAACCAGCTTATTTATAACATAAAGCTTAGTATAAGTTGTAAGGATATAGAATAAATCAATTTGCTCTATCACAGAACTTCATCAGATACAATACAGATGGCTCTGCTACCATGGTTAAAAATAACCCACACATTTTTAAATCAGCTCAACGCATTTATCAAATTAGGAAACTGGTGGAGGATGTTGTCTAGCTTGTATACAGTAATCATAGAATCATAGAATCATTAAGGTTGGAAAAGACTTCTAAGATCATCAAGTCCAACCATCAACTAACACCACCACGACTCCTAAACTAGGCCCTGGAGTGCCACGTCTACACCTTTTTTGAACGCCTCCAGGGTTGACGACTCCACCACCTCTCTGGGCAGCCCGTTCCAATGCCTAACCACTCTTTCGGTAAAGAAATTCTTCCTGATGTCCAAATCCATCCAGCAGTTTGGTGGTTTTAATAATCTTATCTCACGTGTTTATATCTGGACAGTCAACTGAACTGGTAGAATTCAGTTTCCCAAATCATTTTTCTTTGCTAAATAGCAGAACAGAACAACTTGAAGTTGTTTATTGAATGTAGATAAGAGGGGTGGGGGGAATCATCCAAAGGGCAACCTGATTGTAGAACAGAACATAAAACACTTCAGTAACAAAACCATTGTAAAGCAAACCTGGCGTCCTGGCTGAGCAGTCCAACACTTCATTCTGGAGAAAAAAGGATGATGGGAATTAACAGAGTCCAAGAGGTAAGCCCTGTAGTAAATTAATCGTTGGGGAGATTGCACCATAGAAGTGGCCCTGTAGATCCTGGCATTCTCCGGCATGGTCCTCAACCAGTCGGCTTGTGTTTCCCAGCTGATCTGAACCAGGCAGGGAGACAGACTGCAAAACACCCCACAGCCCTGCAAATAATACCGTTTCAAGAATGAAATTCATTTGTTTCTCAGCTTTCATCGCTCTTGTTCTCACATTCCACCCACAGAGGGAAAATTAGGTGTTGAGGTTTGCTCAGGATTTATTTACTAAAGGATTTACTGCAAGATTTTTGAAGGGGCTCTGTCCAGCTTTTCCCACTGGAAGGAAAACCATGACGCCCCAGTGCCTCTGGAGAGAAGGGACGTAAAGCCAGCATGAACAGCTCAGAATGTGTATGCCCAAAGAGGCAGGATCATTCTCTACACTGGAAGGAAATTCCAGTTCCTGTGTAACCCCTGCAAAACGAGGAGGGAGAGCTCATGCTGTGACCACGTTTTGGTTTTTTTCCAAACCAGGTATAATAAGCTCCTGGGTCAGCCAGAGCTTCGACATCCACTGCCAACTATTTTTCTTCATAATGAGCTCCCTAAAGAAGACCAAAAGCCTTTGTAACTCAAATAAAGCCAGATTTCATCACAATAAACCTCGAATATGTAACTTATTAAAAAGGGAAAACTCAAAGCAACTAGATCAAACAGAAGAGAAATAAAAAGGCTTATACTCAGCTCTCCCCCTAGATCACGGTGTCACTGCAGGCAGGTCCTCCACACTTGGTGCCAGCTAATCTAGAGACTTCCTGAGCTGCAGCAAACCCTGCCCCGCACCTGGCAGTCCCCAGGCAGATCCCTCCATGCCCTCCCATAGCTGGCTGCCTGCTCCTGCTCCTGCTCCTCTGTGCATCTCTGCACCAGTTACCGGTGACCAGCTCCATGCTGTGGCCCCTCTACACTGCCACATCCTCCCTTCCCTGGGAGGTTTTTTGCAGAGCATGCTCAAGTCTCGCTGCCAGCTCCCTGTTTTGACCCCCCCCTTATTGGATTATAATGATGGCCTCCCAATTCAGTGTCCAGGTCCTTGTACAATCTCTTGAGGTCGGAACACTGACCAAAGTAAGATCTACTAGTTATTTGACCAAGAAGTACCTAGGAGATTACTCCCTAGAGCAGATGCTCAATATACAGGGCAGGACCACACAGGAAGTTTAACTCTCTGAAGTCCACGTGAGCTTTACAGCTGCTTTCAGTGGGCAGAAGACGAAGATCTATTTGCATCTAAATCTAATCCTTTTTCCTGAGGAGGACAGTAAATTAAAAAAAAAAAAAAATCAAAATATAATAAATTCTGGCTAGAATATCAAGTTCAAAGTTACTTCTGCCTTTACAAGATAAATTTAAGAAAAACAAGATACCATTAGAATTCATTAGATACACACTTTAGACTTATTGCTTATTAAAATATATATTAGCTATTCCCTACTACTTCAATTTATCAGCTGCACCATGCCGATATCTTGTTTTCAAGAGGATTACAACAGCACATCTAATTATATGAATGCTTCTGCAGGTTCTAATTGAAAATGAGATCAGTTGATAAACTGCTTTGATAAGGATTCAAACACGTACTAGGAGAAGGAGGAGACATCTATCCCTTCTGGTTTTGCTCCTTTTCAGTGGCCTTAGAAACGCACAGGAATTGCTTCTCTTCTGCTCTTGCTCATTTAAAGTCCACTTCTGTCCCCCGAGATACCCACTGTTCCTTGCAGCATCCCTCTCCACGCCGCTTCCCTGGCCGCTCACCTCCATTTCCCTTTTTGTTGCCATTTGGCAGCCCTCTGACACCAACCCTGTCTTGTCGTCCCCACTCTGCCATGTCTTTGCTGCTCCAGCACCATCACCAGGTCCCCTGGGCTTGGCCCCCTTTGCCACCCCCTACAATATCTCATTTATAATCACCATTACCAAATTGCAGCTTTCTGAAACACGCAGTGACAATCACCCAGAATACAGAGGATCCTAACCGCTGAGGGAGACACCACCAAGAAGCACAAGAAACTGCATAAGCTAAACAGGGTGAAGGATCAACAGTAATCCTCAATATTGTATCAGAATTTAGGGTAATCTTTATCAGCTCACTTTCTAATGATGATTTCAGACACAGCAGCAAACACAAGCGCTGTGCTGGCCACCATACCTTGACCACAAAGATAAAGTGGATTATTATTAGTGCAATTAACATGGACAATAAAACATATAAAAAATTATAGGTTTTTTTACCTGCTTTGTGAAGCTGCTTACAGCACCTAAATCTTGTACCATGGGTCAAATTTAGCTTTTGACATAGATTTGGTCTGAAGAGCAGGAGTGGTTTTTTTTTAAATAAGTCCATTTTTCAAAAATTACTTCTGAAACACAAAAAACCTTGAGGGTATTTTCCTCTGTTCATAAGCCGAATATTGAAACTGGTTACAAGAGAAAAGTAACCTCTACTGTGTTTCTCACAACGTGGTATTAAACAGCATTCTTAGGTTTCCGAGTTACATTTGTTTTTAAATTGCTTTTAACACAGGAACATCAGGTTAATGAGTTTTATCCAGGCACTGAAGCAGGAATTGCCTATGCATAAGTCTGCTTCTTTTAAAGAATAAAGTAATTCCATGTTATTTATTTTGGGGTGAAACACTGACATCTTCAGCATAGGGCCACGGAACAATCAAGAAATTCTGGCAATTCTGATACACTGAAACACGAAAGGAGAGGGGGAAGAATTTATGAAAAGAATGAGAGATTTCAGAAATCAAGCGAAATTTTTTTCAAGTGAAGAACCAGGGGGGAAAAGAGACTGGGAATTTATTTATTGGGGGGGGGGGGGAATCAGCACCCCTTTTTATTCAAACCTTTTGCCTTCAGAACCCCACCCCTTCAAAATACTTCTCACCAGGGCACCATATAAACAAAGCAGACTGTGGGAGGTAGGTATAGATTATCAGCTTTAGCTGCAAAACTTGTACTTCTGCACCTCATTTTCAGCAGAGGCAATGCAAAAAAGCAGAAAAACCTTTAAAATCAGGAAACACATTTGACAGCAGTCTATAGAGCATTTTACTAACACCTGTTTTCAACAAACTGTCTTAATACTAGGGGGTTTTGCCATTTGTGAGTGAATGCAGGAGCTATTACTTTAAATTAATTTAAAATAAAACAATTTGCCATTTGAAAGTTAAAATGCGAGTGTTCCGAGGAGACCTATGAAGCAGAAGCAACAAGACAAAGGCTCCTTTCCCCTTACACAGTACTTGAAATCACATTGGTTTTAAACTACCTTTAATACTGGCCTGTACAAACTCTTTGCATGTGGCTTGTGGGACGGAGAACACAAAGGTCTTCGTGGAACCAGTCTAAGGTTGAAGCTTCATTTTCTTGGAGACCTCTCTCCTCATTTATTTTCTTTGTCTCCCAGACTTTACTTCTCTATCACCTTCCCCCAAACAAAGTATTTCCTATGAGTGAAAAGTGGCATATGGTGAGCTGCAATGTTGGATTCGGTGGCGTCTCTCCAAAGGGCCCTTTCAATTCAAGGAGAACAAGCCCCCTCCATCCTTTCCTTTCAGAAGAAAACAGGGGTCAACCAATACAAGTGACACAATCTGTGTGGGACACAACAGCTTCATCTCCAGGTCAGCCCCCAAGAGCACCAGACCAAGATCCCCGGTATGAAGCAGAGACGCAGAGCCCAGATCCCTAGCCACAGCCCTGCCTAGGTCCTGCTGTGGAACAGGGGTGGCATGGAAAAGAGAAATAATCGACTTGGCCAAGGGCCGTGTCTTTTCCCCCCTCCATTTCAAGTCTTATTTAGCCAGCATCCAAAGCCCAACTGGAAACCCGCTTCCAGAAATGAAAGAATCATGACAGGAAAAAACTGCAAGAAGATCAATCACACAAACGTCTAGCGAATAACCCAGCAGGCCACAATGTTTCTTTGGAGATCTGCAAGCAGCCAAGAGATGACAATACTCTAATTAAAACAGCAAGCTGCAAAACGTATCCAAAAGGCTTTCCTTCCCATCCAGCCCCTGCTCAGATACTAGGCAATGAAGTAAACATCAAGTTGCACTGGGAGTTGTGTCCATAAAGAAAATACAGATAATGAGGCATCCCTAAAAACTCTTCTCTTTCTTTTCTTTTAATTTAAAATTGAGAGGACCATGTCAATAAAAGGGATGGTGTCTGAGGCAAAAGGACAGATGGTTCTGCTCCCAGAGCACTGCACAAAAACGAGGCTTATTACAAGCCTTTTATTTTACTTAGGGTTTTTTCATTTACTCTTCTTTCTCTCTTCATTCATCTATTCATCTACCCATTGGAGTACTGAAAATTCAAGTTCTTGTTCTTCCGAATCACATTCAAATCAAAACACATACAAGCATACAGCACAGCTTTCAGCGTAAAAGTTTGAAGAGTTTTGTTGTGGATTTGGGGGGCTTTTTTTCTTTTTTTAAGTGTATAACAAGCCAATTACAGAGGCTGAATCAGTACCTTTTAGATGAATACACAGGAAATGAGAGGAACATGGCAATGGTGACACATCTTCCAGCCTGAACTCCCTGGAACATGTGGGATATGCTATTATTTTATGCATAATGAGTAACTTGTAATGTGTTTATCTCATCAAGAAAACCACTTTTCCCCTCACTTTTGCATTCCCTGGATGCTTAATGAAGTGGTTTTGCTTTTGATGAAGGTAAATGCGTAAATAATCCCTTCAGAACGATTCCTATGCTTTGGTCATGGTCTCTATAGATGCTCTCATATCCTTAGCTGCCAAGGAAAAACAACCGAGGCCACCTGCTTCAAAGGCCGGCGGGTACAGGATATTTTCCATAAAGCAGAGTCATCAGATATGGCCCAATGCTATTCTCATTCTTGAAGACATGCACAACGTTATTTCCTTTACATTGGGTCCCCATTCAGTTACATCCTGTGAGACCCCACTCGTGCAACAACGCAGGTCTGATGCTGCTCACGCTGGGCAGCAGCCACAGCAGCCCTCATGCTACACGAACACCAGCTGCACCCTGCAGCACCCTTCAGTGCCAATGTCTCAGACCGTGGAGGAAAGAGATGGTTCTGCCGTACGGAACACATCATCAGCCTCTCTGCAGGGACTCCTGGCCAGATACCAGAACACCAGATCTCTCTGGCCCTCCAGCTGATGTACTAGCTACAACTGAAAGACTCTTGCAGACTCTAAGGTGACCCTGAGAATCAATGGGAAAGGTTTTTCCATCTAGAATTATTGAACCAGAAGAGAAAACAGGAACCAAGTACAGCAATGTCCTTCTGGGATCAAGCTTTCTAATGGTTTTGTTGACTAGATTTCAATTGAAACATTTCAGACCAGTCCAATAAAATTAAATACTCCAGAGCAAATTTACCTGAAATAAGGCATTGCATTAATAGTTTCCTGGCTGAACACTAAACACTTGCATAAAAGCTAGGATATCCTGAATTTCCTGTTAGGAAACCATTCTAAAAACAAATTGCTGAGCAGTTCTAGTTACCACAGGGCTGTTACAGAGGTGGCTCCTCCAGTAGGGCTTGGCTATTTACTTTCAGGTATGTGGGCTCTCCTCTTCTGTCTTGATGGCCACTGTTACCTTGATTCTCCACTTGCCTTGGAAACATCAGAGGACTCACTAACATGGAAGGCAGCAGCCCTATAACAGCCACACTACAATACTCCACATAAATCTATAACGGAAGTGAATCATATCCCACAGAGCATACAAAAAAGTTTAGGGAGGCAGAGTGTACTCAATCAAATCAGACATGGGAACTAATAGCAATGTTTCTGCAAAGAATACTAGAGACCTATAGATAAGAGAACCAGTCAAGAGGGCCATCATTTTCTGATTTATAAGGAAGCTGTCCTTGATCCACCTGGATCATTGCTCCAGTTCTGGAACAGTTGAGCAATTGCTACCAACTGAACCATCAGTACTACGATCAGTAGCATAATGATACTTTTTCTCTACATATAACATATTTCCTTCCCGCACCTTTACTTCTGGTCTTTAACCTTGGAAAAAAAAATCATATGCTTTGTAATTAAAAAGAAAAAAAAAAGAAAAAAAGGATTTAAAGCTAATAGTCATTACAATCACCATAATAAATTTATGGGTAATACATTTAACTATTACCATGGCAATCAGGAAGCTGTTTTGTTATAATTAAAAGGATAATTACCTTTCACTATTTTAACAAACTCATGAATTAAAAATTTAGGACAGCTTTGCCAGAGTAAATTTATTTGCATACATTACAAATAACATGCTCTCATGGTATTTTCTCTTTAACTCATCGTGTCTTCTATATGTATCTTTATAACATGTTGTAGTAATTTTCATTTAGGGAATAACAGTGCACATATGCTTTCATTTTACTCAGCTAGATGCACACAAATCTGTTCAAAGCTAGAAAAAAAATGCATGTAGAGCAAATAATTCTTTGGGCTAAAAAGTACAGTTGCAACAGCACACTTTGCAGGTGCCCACACCTCAGTTGTTACAGTGAAGAAAAATAAAATAATTTTAAAAGTCCTTTTTTTCGTTGTTTTAAAAGACTGCCTATGCTTTAAAAATCAAACATTTTTATCTTTTAATTTGAATTGAGTATGTTTCAGTTTAATTTCAACTTAACTGGGAGTTAAAAAAATTGAAACTTTGGCCTATTTGGGCCTCAACTCCTTCAAAATCAATTTATCGTCACTTCATATCCACTTATTGCTATTTTTAATAATGGCTTTGGAGTTGTCACCAGCAAACCAAAAAAGCAGTTATCACACAATGTCAGGAGGAAATACCGCTGCCATTCAGCCACAAGCAGATCAGACACGGATGAGCAAGATGGAAGAACCTGTGCACACCGAATAAGACCCTATGTCACATTTGCAGGACCCCTCCTACACACAGGGCAGCTTCTTGCCACACTTACTGCCTGTGCAACATGTTCACAAGAATTTCACATATTCTGGGTGTGAAAAGCTTTTCAAGAAGGGTTTTATTCAGAGCCACAATAAGCAATGGCACTGGCCATGAACTTACCTACTCAAGATGACTACTGCATGCAGTAAGAAAACTCACAGTATCTCACTTGCACACAAATCTACAGAATCAAGTAATTTGCGAAAGTTACTTGGCAAATAATTTCAAATGTTAAATAATGTGGTCAAATCACAAACAGCCTGTGAACCATTCAAAACAAGCAGAAGCAAAACAAAGCTTTTGCTATAAATTGTACATCCAGCTCAAGAAATTATGTTGAATAACTCACTGTTATGTTTTGGTTTGTCACCTGTTATGATACAGCACAGAGCAAAAATCTTTGCTGAAGAATGAATGTATCCTATTTAGAGTTCCATTCAGCAATGATTTTATATGGTTTGCAGGTGTAGGTCACGGGTGAAATATAGACCATGATCCCTGTTGTTTGAAATATAGATCTCTATAAACAGTCTTATAAAACAGGTACTGTCTGGAAAACTACCACTTCTTTTTTAAATAGAAAAAGTAGACACATTCTTGTTTCTCAGTTGAAATAAAGATGCTTCTGAAGACTGTAAAGGGACACAAACTGAAATTATAAGAAAATACGAACTGTAAGGACATTTAGTATGTAATTATTTAAGCAGAAGACCCTTAATAAGTTGCATAAACAAGCTCAGTTTATAAACTCAGTTTTAAAAAACTAGTTCAGTTTCTGGAAGAATACAGGACTGGTGTTAGATCGGTAATATATTTTAGCATGCCTCTTTCTTTTTATCTATAAAAATTTATAATATTAAATGTACAATACTAAATTGGAAGGAAATGCAAACATTAGCTCGGGCAAAGAATCAGAAAAAAGCACCTAAAGAGATTATATACATAGGCACTAAATAACCATCTACGTGGAAAAAGAAAAATAGAGTGGTACATCTCAGGAAGATCTGTGTAAAATATGCTACAATAATGCCAAGAGGTTCGGGGAGCAGCAGAACTAATGAAACTGAGTTTCAAACTTGGATCTAACAAGGTCTAAGTGAGACATTGCCTGACATTGGCTTTTCATAATGATGCTCTCTTTGGTGGGTTCTCTGGTGTCCAACAGGCACGGAGATGATGCTGTGGCTTTTCTGTCAGAAGGAGCCCTAATACAGACTCTCTTCTCTATCTAGTTTTTTTATTTCATGAAACTTGCAGGAATTCAGCATCTTTGAAAACTCTAGCTTTGTCAAATTTAGTTGAAAACAGGACACACTCCTCTCCACCTCATCTCGTTAGGAAAGCAGGCCAAAACCAAACCAACAGATTTAGACGACACCAAGGATGAAACATGATCTTCCAGTGGATTGTGTCTGCAAAAAAAGCTGGTGCAAAGGTTGCACTACAAACAGGAAATGTTTGACAGCGCAGGACTGTAACAACCCCTCTCCAGACAGGACTGAAGCAGGACCGCAAGGAGAAGGTTGCATGTTTTCCTGGGGATATCAGTGATAAACGCCAGACAATCTACAAAAAGAAGTTGACTACTGGAGGGACTTACATGGGAACAGAATTAAAGAATGAAGTACCAGTAGACAGAGAGGTAGGAATTTGTCAGTACTTGATATGTATTATCAAAAAGAGAAATGACTTGGTACTACTAGACTGCACAATTTGCACACAATTGCAAAAGGAACTCCATCACTCCAGAGAGTTGAGGGAAAAGGGCACTGTATTGCCATCGTTACCTGATGTTCATGTGGATGGCCAACTAATCAAAGCCAACACAGTTCCCAGGAGGTGCAAGGGCTGCAGAATCGGGCCTCTCCTGACTTGCTCAAAATCATACAGGAACTGTAGCAGAGGAAAAGCAGAAACTACATCTACCCTCAATTTGTTTTAACCTTTCTTCAACAGGACCATAAAACCTTCAGAATGTCATTTCCTGAAGCACGCACGCAATGCCATGCAGAAAAAGGCCCGCTCTGGCCTACTCTCTCACTACTGAGGATGATGCATACGGTCTCTGTGGGTTAGTGTTAAGCCTTTACTGTTGCAAGCACAGCTTCCCAGTAAGTGGAAAGCCTGAAGCCCATGTCAGTACATCTGCAGTCTGGCACCACCATGCTTTGTGGCTGCCAATTTGAGATTTTCATGGATGATAGTGTTCAGCAACACCAGTGACCACCTGTTTCTTCCTCCTCCTCTTCCTCCTCCTTCTCTTCTTCCTTCTGCTTTGCTTCTACTTAACTCCATCTTAAGTGACCAAGATATCCTGGAAGCAAAGGCAGATTAAAATTTGCAGTGGATGACACAACATCTGCTGATTTAACTCCCAGGGAAAAGAAAAGAAAATTGCAGTGAGGCTTTGAAAGAGGGTGTAATGTAGAGGGTTAATGGGGAAAATGGAGCAGCTTGAAGTTAAAGGCATGGCAGTCACGTGATTTGACAGACTGTTTCCCTGGGTGGCAGGTGGAAGAGCAAGTCCCCATAGAGGGTGTGTCGGAAACAGGAATGATGCAATTGCAGTGTGCTGTAACCAAAAATAAAGGCAAGCCAACCCCTGCTTATCTCTGCAGTAGCCTGCTATGCAGGGGGGGCAAGCAGGAATGGAGATTAGTAGCTTCACTCAAGTGCATTGTCTTTGCTTTATACATTAAGTGCTTTAAAGCAAGTGATCATTTTGATGCTTTGCATTTCGATGCTTGCAGCCTACGTCTTCCCATGACAATGTACCAGAAAAGTTTAAACTTTCCTTCTAGGGATTTACATTAACCAAGGCATGCCCACACCACATCTAATTCTGTTTTAGAATTAGATAGAAGCTTTGCCCTAGGAAAATTCAAATCGTGTGTCAGCAGTTTATCAGATGGCTTCTAGCTAAGGGACATATTAAAGGACAAGGCCTGATGCAGCCAAATGGCCACCTGCAGGCCAGTGAACTGCACTCTGTAAATATCCATTACTCAGGTAGACGGAGGTGAGGGAGAAGAAGAGAAAACATCCCACACAGAGCAGACTCTCCCATTTGCTGAACTGTTCCTTCCTTCTGAAGGCACTGAAAACAAGAAACACTGGGGGTTCAGCAGGTCACATCCCTGCTCAGTCCCAGCTCATTTCACCATCTCAAAATAAATTAAGGAACAGGCAGTGCTATGCAGAGGAAGGAATAGGGACTATTCCTTTTACCTTAGGCCTGTCTTCGACATCAGCTTTGTGCTGGTGCAACTGTTCTGGTTAGGAGTTGAGTCAGACCACAGGCACATCTCTCTCCTCACTATGATCCCAAAGATCCCTGGGGGAGGATGTCTAAGAGAGAGTGTCAGGACAGGGCAAGCATGCAGCAACACGCACTCCAAGCCCTCAGCCATCCAGCAGCAGCCTACAGTGCATGGACCTTCCGAAGGAAAAAAAAAAAGGGAAAAAAAAAATTTTAATATTAGTGAATGGATTTTTCTTCTGTAAAGATGCCCCTTCCCTTTCTAAACCCACATAAACTTTTATAGTCTACAACATCCTCTGGGAAGGACTTCCACAGGTTATGCAGTTGGTGAAGCAGTACCTCCTTTCATTTTGAACCTGCCAGCTGCTCGTTTCAAGTGGTGTCACCAATTCGTTTTTGGAAAAGACAGTAATTTCCCTATTTACCTGATGCAGTGTTAATTTCTTCAGACCTGACTCATTCTCACTGCGATAGGCATCTTCATGCCAGTGGATATATTCCCTTTCCTGCAGAAGAACACAGATGTTGCCTTCCTAGCTGCTAATTTTTATCTTTTCTCTTAATTGAAATTACCTTCTGCATCCTTAGTTTTATAACTAAATGTCCCGTATGTTGACGGTAATGCAGTTTAAAGAAATTTACCTACTTTCTTCAACTGAATTTCTATAAATAATAAATATTAGAAAGATATCCATTAAAGTCAACTGAAATGATGGTACTTGGAAATTAAATGGTTAAAAATTATAATTTCTTTCAAATTTAGAAAGCACTCCAAAGTCGATTCTTTCTGTGGCTGCAAAAGACATAGTATCATGTTATTTTTTGACATGGGAACATTTCAGGCAGTCAAACTGACAATTTCAGCTAATTCAGCTCATGTCGTTGGACCTCATGTAAGGATGAAGAACTAAATGGCTCTTGCATCTAAGGAAATGGAGTAGCTTTGACTTTCCTTAGCAAAAACCCTATCTATCAGCATGTGTGCATTTGGGTCCGCCAGCCACCCCTCCAAACAGCCAAGCTTGCGCTGATCTCCATGAGGACCTGTATCAATACTGCCACCATTACCTCCTGCAGAAAAAGATTTTCTAACTGTTCAAAAGGGAAAGTCTTTAATTTTTGCAATTGTGAAGATGAGATACTAGCATACAAAGCAAGGCTAACACAGACTTGACAAACAAGCACTGTGTCTTGCAAAGAACCGGAGGATCCAAAAGGAAAGATGCCTGTTGCTAAAATAAGCTAATATACTTTAAAAGAGGCAGATATCTCCAGTCCCATACTGCAGCAGCAAAAACCTGGAGTAACAATGACTGCCAAATATTATGAAACCTGTAACCGCAGTATGACTGAATAAGCCTTCAACCAAGCGTTACAAGAAAGGAATTCCAGTGCTCAGCACAATGTAATTTTAGAGGGAAGTGGATGTTCCGTTGTGATATAACATAAATGAATATAAATGAATTAAACCTCTTTAACAGCTCCTCAACAATATGTGTATTAAATGCTCAGAGAAATTCCTCCAGGCAGCAGTGATTAAATAAATGTAAAATGCTTTCATATTAAAAGGGCGTGATCCTGTGTCAGGAAAGAAAGGTTTGACTTCCTTTTAACTCCAGCTTCAAAGCACCTACATTGAGCACAGTAACATACACAGGACAGGTCAGATTCAGCATCCAGCCCCAAACAGGAGTCTAAGGAGCAACCCAAAGCTCATCAACAGTGAGATCAAAGCAGCGCTCCTTCAGGGAAGGAGAGGTACTATCAAACCAGCACAACTCCTAAGGTAGGTAGGACTTGCTGGGAAGAGGACATGAGGATAACAGCTCTTAGAAAAGAGCCAAGTTCATTAATTCCTTGTGTTGGTCAGTCGTTATTATACTGTGTCTTTGGTGAATGGAGATAGTATCCTCCCTTCAGCCCAGAGCAAATGGCTGCCTGAGCCCAGGTGCAGCAGTCAGGTGCAGGGGTAGGCAAGGACGAATCATGCACGCCAGTGTTTCAGCTGGGAAGGTCTATGTATTAATGATTGGTTTAACAATTATTTATGCACAAACAATCTCCCAAATTTTCTCTGCAGATAAAATTCAGCAAACTAGCCACAAGCTTTCAGTTGACTCATTCCCCTGTATCCCATATCCATGTGAATGTGACAAGGTTGCACACCAAGTCATAGGCAATTGATCCATGCCTTTGTGCCAGTAAACCATGAGGCAGCTCTCTGGTTTTCTGCTGGGATGCAAAAAATTCTTCCCAGAATTCCCTATTTAAACCTTGCTACTGGTTTCACTTAAAGGTGAAATACAAAGGAAACATTGGGGATGTGAGTCTGGGCTAAGCCAGAAAAATCTTTGCACATGTTAAAAATATATCTACAAAACTACTGAGTTTTAAATAGATCATCTCAGGAGCTGCTAATGGTAATGGGATGTTCAGTGGCTGAGATACCTTTAACAAAGTAGCGATAACCATACCTCCTAATTCAAGTATCTCTCAGGACAGGAGATGCCCTGTCTGTGAGAGAATCAGTCAACATCCTCTACAACACAGGAACTACTGTGACAGAGCACTGCCAATCTCATCGGCAGGGCCAGCTGCCTACCTCCAGCCTGGTACAATAGCGGGCACTCCAATTGGTAGCAAACCATGAGAAGTGGGGATACTCCAACCAGTCCTCAGAGTAACGGAAGGGCATCTAACACAGTGTAACTTGTGTTTTCTGCTATACATCACAGCACATAAATGATGCCACTTAGAAACAGAACCAAATTCAGATTTGGAGAATTAGTCCAGTCTGTCAAAGCTTTGGTCAGCCTTTCCAACACCTCTTTCTTGGAGCATCAGCACTTCTTCATTTTAAGCGAGAACAAAACCCCAGTTTTTCTGCAAAGCTTCTGAAAAGTTCAAGTTGTGATGACTGCAATTCAGCCCCTGCTGATATTCGTCAGTGGCAAGCTGTAATTTCTGTTTTCCTAGCAACCCTACACCTTTCCTCTTCCCATTTGCCTGCTTTGTCCCCTCCTTGCATTCTGCCTCACACCAAGTTCACAAAAACCTAGCAGTAGGGACTATTTTTTTGTTTCTACAGCACCTGTCATTTATAATTCCTCACCTCTCCAAGGGTTTGGAAGCACTATCTGCTGTAAATACTAATTCCAACAGTACATTTTTTTTTTTTACCATCATAGTTCTCCTTCTCCTTTGTGACTTCTTTTTCTGTTTTTTATTTTCTTTCCAACTTCTTAAATTTCATCTATTTCTTAGCTGTAATATGTTTTTAAGAAAAAAATCTGTGTATTCTTTTAGATGAAACCAGTCTTCTGCACTACAAACAGTAATTATTTCATGTAGCACAAACACACACACACTTTTTCTTGTCACCAAGTACCTGACAGCATTTCAAATGTTGGGAAAAGTTTCTGTGTCTAATAAAATGAAACGAACTTGCCACAGTTGATTTTATATAACTTATCTTTATAAGTTACATAAAAGAATCCCACCCCACACCTACAGCAAAGAAATTTGGCTGCCAGATATTTAAATTAAATGCCTAGTGGAGTTTACTAGTTGGAAACTAGTAGAAGAAGATTTACTGAAAGCAGTTCAGTATATGGTCAGATAGCCTGAGTGGGAAGTTTTAATTGAGACTTATTAGAATTTGAAATTAAGGACATAGAGGCCTGCAGATAATTTAGAAACAATTTAAAATGCAGACCTCCAAGTTCTGACTGGCACACGTCACAAGTTGTCAAGGACTGGTGTCACTGCAGTCATCATCAAACTGTCCTTCCTGATAGCATCAGTCTGCAAGAGCTTTACCTTCACTCTGCTCCAAGCAATAGTGATAATTTCAGCACTAAAAATAGGAATCCTCCTAACACCTCTTTGCTAGAAGGAAAGGGAAAACCTCTCCAACTTTTAGGATAATCAAGAAAATTAACTTTTCTGTTCCCCTCAGGACAGAGAAAAGCAAACTGGCAGAGTCAAAGACCAAGGCAAGGCACATGGCTAGCTTTTCCCCATCCCTGCCATCAGGGTGTGCTGAGCCCTAAAACAGGTGGAAAGAGAAATCAGTGCCTAAATGTGCTCTGAGAATTGCATGAACTCCCAGCCCAGGCCCAAATGTTGGTTGGCTGCTCTAAACTGACATGATGGAGAGGGCTGGCATGCCACAGGCCTGAAAAACCAGGAGATGTAGCAGGCTTTACCACCTCCCTCCTCCCTCAACACTCACTCTCACGCTGCTTCAGCACTGCACAGTGCCTTCTCCCATTGCCTCTGCCTCTCGCGGGATTTTGGCCTATGTAAATATAAACAGCTTTAAATACACATAATACTCCTATTTCTTTAAAAAAGCCCTTCTGCTACTTTGTTACTCCTGGGCCGAGAAAAATCATCCCAGGACTCCTTGCAACGCAACAGTAAAGGGCAAGCACAAGCACAGAGCACCAGCACAGCAGCCCGTGCCCCGGCTCACAGCTAGCCCCGAGCACAGTGCCTACAGGAGGGCCCTCTTCCCATGGCAGCTGCATGCAGCAACTCCCTGCCCTCTGTCAGGAAAGCCAGAAGGCTGTACCTTTAGGAAAGAATAAATTCACAGGTAAGCCGAGGTAAAAACAGCATAACCACCCTATGACAGCGCTTCCTTCCATGATTCCTCCTCCGTCCACATTACAGGACTAAACTGCTTTCTCACATCTGCTGCCACTTGTGTCTGCTTTCAAACGAAAACCACATTTGAGGCCCCCTCCCAGCAAAGCACAGGGACAGAGCTGGGCTCTTTACAGATTCAACTCCACCACCCCCGAGTGCCAGGGAAATAAATATATGGTATTTCAGAGGCATAGGACATAAATTCTGGCTTGGTTTAGAATCTTGTGGGCAGTGAAGTGCTCTGCCCATTAAAACATAAATTATCATCCGAGT
This sequence comes from Fregata magnificens, assembly GCA_013389945.1. Classification (NCBI taxonomy): domain Eukaryota; kingdom Metazoa; phylum Chordata; class Aves; order Suliformes; family Fregatidae; genus Fregata; species Fregata magnificens. The sequence continues at coordinate 122,519 of WAAD01042671.1, forward strand.
ATAGCTGATGAGAGGCTGGGACTAATAGGAAGTAGTACTAAATCAGAATTATGGGAATGCTCTTTCCAGTCTGACTGTGGGAATTTACTCTCCTCCCTAGCGTGCCTCAAGATGGCAGACAAAAATTAAGGCTAGTTTGTATGGGAGCTCAGAAGTAACTTGTTACCCTCCCCAAATACATCGCTATCAATAACGTATCTTCTTAATCCCATCAACTATGACTGTAGAACACCTGTCACCCCCAAACTTCTGAGTCTTTATGAAAAGAAGAAATTTAATCTCACAATCCTCCTCTGAATCAGGTAGCAGCAGGATTAATAGTAATACTAGGTCTATCAGGAAATTGAGCCCGGTACTCATTACTACAGCTGGGCTTTCAAAAAAAAAAAAAAAAAAAAAAAAAAAAANCAACGTGATGGCTGTGAATTTCCTTTGAAAAATCTGAACCTATAACACAACTGTGCTGAGTCCCCTCACAAAGATTCAGTCCCCGAGTCCCCACACAGATGACTGCTTCTCTACAGTTGGGAGGGTGCAGATCCTTTTCCCCTCCATCATTAGGTCCCACCCAGAAAAAGATCAGGGTGAGGCACCAGCAGCAGTTCTGCACCACCACAAGTTTCATTACTGTAAAGCACAGTGGTTACGTACACCTAGAAATCATCCTGGAAGACAGCAAGGGCTATCACCCCGCCTCGTTCATTCGTCTCTTCTCAAAGCTGAGCACTGAAACCAAGGTCTACTGCCTCCCAAGCAGCAGCTTTCTTTGAGAAGTTTTAATGTAAAGCAAAATTTTACAGTTGTTTTTATAGCAAGGGCTAGAACATTGACAGAACTTAAACTAATAGCAGAAATATCATTGCAGTAAGCGGAGGGGACTTCACTGCAAACATTTGCTTGAGTTCCTGGCTAAAGCCCCACTGAGGACAGGCATTATTAAGTCAACTTGTGAGATTTTTCTCAACGTTTATGTCAATTAGCTCATATCAGCCTAGCAAGCATGGCTTTAGTTCCTATCACGCCAGCCCTTTATCTCAGAGAAGGCCCGTTACCCTGATTGTAAAGATGGAGAATTGAGGCAAAATGCAATAATTTAATGATGTACTCAGCAGAGCATTTAAGTCTACAACAGATCCAGGAATTTAATCCAGATCATTTCAACTTTTCCCTATAGTTTTAACCCAGACCAATTCTTAACTCCTCTCCTGGGAACTGGGAAAAAGTAATCATGACAAGTTTAAAGTGCTTGGAGAGATCAAAACTGCCAGCTTGTTTATGATCTACAGATAAATCAATACATTCAGATAAAGTTTCTGTTTGCAAGTAATATTTTCTTTGACTCCTGAATTCACCCTTTTCTCCAGATGCTCGTTTCCTAAGCAATACGAAAGTCGCATCTCTTATTTATGGCCCATCTATGCCATTCTTTGCTCTCCATTCCACAACAGGGCTAAAAGACGCTATTGAGATACAGCTCCTAGAGAACGGCTGTTCACTAGCTCACGTCTAGAAATTGTTGCAAGTGTCACAAAGAAAGATTGTGCTCCCCTTCCATTTCTATAGTCTGTAACGTGTGCTTCCGGATGTATGTCCCTGGGCATTACTGAGAAAACAGGATTCTTGACACAGATATATATTTTTTAAATGATGATTGAAAGCCAAAATAAATTGAATGTCAATGTTTAGGAACAGACAATAGCTATGGGTTCACAGCACCCGTAGCTGCTCTGAACAACTGTGGAGGAATCCTTTTAACTCTAGGTTTGGTTTCTTGTACTACTTGCACTACATAACTAAAGTTACTTAAACTCTGCTGGAGACCTATATAGAGCAGAATAGCCACAAGCTAAAGCAGATTACAATGGCTTCTTGGGTTTTCCCTCCCAACACAGTGATGTCCTATTGTCCGTTATAAGTAAAGTGGAAAATCAGTCCTGCATTGAAACGGCAGGCCTTTGCAACATACAACACAATTGGACTCTGTTTCCATCTGAACTAAACAGGAGTGGAATTGTTACACAAGTCCCAAAGTGCCCACTGATGTGAGATGTGTTTTTTACTTATTGGAGAAGACACTTGCATACTCTGGGAAAAAGTTATTTGCTGGCCTTAAATCATCCACGCAGGAACAACTAAAGAAAGCCTGCAAAGATATCAAGAAGGGATTTAGGACTGAATACACCAAAAGACCATGAGTGAAGATAGGTTTAAGAGCCAGGGGTGCAGAAAGCAACAATCTTGCCTCCAGTGCTCCTGTGGGCACAGCGCAAAGATACTTTTCACTTTCAGAGCAGGCCATGCACCAGCCAGAAGGATCACACAGTCTCACAGGCTATGGGGATGCTGGATACTTGGGGTGGGACTTTCAGAGACCCTAACAGCTACTGAAGGACCCAGTTCAAGTTCAAGCTAGTAAGGGTTTCCTATCTCAGAGATCCTCCCTTTTTGACATGTTCTTACATAGGGTTTGGGACACGAGTCTTATATGTCCTTGGACCTGCAGCTCAAGGCGTTTCCTCAAAATGAAGTCAGCGGAGCTGGAGGGCAAAGGGGCAGTACAGTTACCCTGCCTCTGTACCCGCCAGAGGATTTGGGGAGCAGACCCTGCCCCTTCTCAAAAGGGACAACCATGAGAACCATCCAAGGGATTTTTCATTGCAGTGACCAAACCAAAACTACCAACTTGTTGGTTTCATAATGCCCCCAAACAAGAAAATTTTGAAACAGAAAGCCTTAATGTAATTTCTTCTGTCTCTCATTACAATGTTCTCCAGAGAGATTCACAAGCTCCTCTGCTGGCTGTTGTTCAGCGTGTGTCGTAACGGAGCCGGCCCCAACGCCCAAGCTGAGGAATGGCTGTCTCTGACACGTGGTCTCATCGTGTCGCATGGTCACATTTGCCTACTGCCCTATGCAAATCACGCCAGCCACGCCAAAATAATAGGAACGGTAAATGTTTCTAGATTCCAAAGAGTACAAAGTATGCCTAGCCCAGACATCATTTCCTTGTCATTAGTTCGTACTCAACACTTCATAAACTTTTATTGTAAAGAATGCATTTGGAATTTAAAGAAATTCTGAAATTCAGCAATATCCAATGATCATGCTCAGTGTGTACTCTGCATGTGAGAGAAATTGTTGTGTCTGTTTGCTGTTGTGAAGTGGTAACCCATATGTTCCTCACATTAGGAAGATATTTAATGTATGCCCTTGGCAAATAACAGACTATGGAGCATCTGAAACAAACAGAACCATCACCCAAAGATGAGACATATTTCTGTTAAAGTTTAAAAAAAAAAAAAAAAGTTTTTCTTAAAAAAAAAAAAAAAACCACTAAACAAGAAGCAGCTATTTACAGTAAATTAAAAAGATATCTATCAAACCTCAGTTATGGTAATATAAAACTATTCCTGAACTTTAATTATTATGACGAACTGGTCTCCTGTGGCTTGTTCATTTCACGCAGCTAAAAAAAAAATGTTAACAGTCTTCTAATTATATCAGTTTTCTGTGTAAAAAAAAAAACAAAAACCTGGCTCGCATTTATTACTCTGTCTAGGGAAGTTATGGATCATCATGCTATTCACTTAATGCTTTTAATTTACATATCAGAAATACTAATAAGTGTGGTGTTATTAGATCATATTCCCTTTCACTTCCAACCCAAGAAAATGGTCCATTGCTGCCACAATTAAATTAATTTATTTTCCTATGGCATGGTTTTTGATAAGGGCTTTTATCAGAAGTTTGACTGTATTAAGCTTAATAGGACATCTCATTAAAATAAAATGCAAAAAGAAAATATGTTTCATTAAAATCAAACAATGGCTTTGCCCCTCACCCAACCCCATTTTTGTTTCATTAGCATATTTAATAGAGGAGATAATTGTGCCTTTCACTTGAACAAGAGCCACAATCTGAAGTTCTGGATTTGTTTAAAATTCAATAGATTATTTCAGTATCACATGCTGAGCGGCAGTACTGCGTCTAGAGATGGCCACAGCAGAAATGGCAAATAAGCTAGATTTGGCAGATTTTGGATTTGTTTGACATTGATTTTCTGTGGTTCTCACAGCACAGTACCCAAGAATTTGCTCTTCACTCCCTAGAGTATTTACAATATATTCCAATGGTATCAATTAAAAGATATCCTATAGTCCCCTGTAGCCCACTTCTGGAAGACATAGAAGCGTCTGTTTGAAAAGGAACTGACACAGCCTAGAAAAATCAACCTCTAAACACACTTTATTGGGAGAGATAGTTCTTGTTTCCAGCAGAAACAATATCTGGTGATCTTTGGGATCATTACTGGTTAGGCGTCCAAAAGGAACAGGAAAATACAAATAATTTTTCAAAAGAAAAAAAAACTACCTGAAAAAACTCAACTTTCAGAATGAGAGGGATGTTTGAGGCAGAGACTGAGGTTTTGACTTCTTGCCGTTTCATCTGATTTCAACTCCCACTTCTAATCTGTTTCATCCAGGTAGGATGCAGCATCCCCTAACGTGCCTGCCTGTCCAATGGCTCTGTGCCTTTGAAGCTCCCTTATTCCCAGTAAGCGGGGATAGGAGACTAACCCCAGGGGTCCAACAGATACCGAGACTTGACAAAGAAAAGAACATCCCATTCTGATTTTGGCTTGATGCTGGAAAGAAAAAGGAGCTTAACAAAGATCTTGGAGCTGATTCTAAGCCATACAGAGATCCCTTCACACTGCCAAAATAGTGGAAAAGAGTCTCAGTGTAGGTGAAATTTGGGCCTCTCAGAGGTAAGTAGAAACTGCTTAAGAACCCGGTAGTGCACCCTCCTGGTAGGTAGTAGACAGGCTAAGGAAATAAAATGTGCAGTGATCAATGCTGTATACACATCCCATCCATCATTGCCTGAATGGATCCAGAGAGTGATTTTATCCTAATAACATGATGTCAGTTAGGATCATTCTTTTGTTCTTCTGGCACCTACTCCATTCTTCTTCTTCAGAAGTTTCTCAAGAATTTTCTAAAATTGAAACTTTTGCCTAACCAGCTGTATTGCTATCTCATAGCCTCTTTAAACAGATTTTCTGCTCACAGTTCAACAGACATTAGCTGCTGTAACAAAGCAGCAGCCCATATGCAAAGTTTGCTTGTTTGCACCATAGTGTCCTGTGCTTCAACTCAAAGCCAAAATGCCCATATGGCTGCTGGAAAAAAAGAAGGGGGAAAAAAATGTAGAGTAAAATGTTGAGTTGCTTCTGCTGGAAGGAAAGAGGGATTGTCAATACAGAAAGTGGATTAACACCTCAGCGGTGTAAACGTAAAGTTTGTCATTCTGCTGTACATTACAGCGGTTGGGAATTGAACAGACACAGCATAACAATTTCTGATAACTCCTCCTTCTTTCCTTCCCTGCTCTGGGCTCAACCTCCTACAACAACGGACCTCCGAGACCTGCTGGGATCACAAAGTGCATGTTGCAGATCTGAGCAGCCCACATACATCTAATAAAGGGAAAATGGCACACCGAGTTCATGAAACTATTTACATAAGGCAAAATTTTTCATCAAGCTGTTATCAAAGAGTATACTTCATAAGCTGCTCATATATCACACATAGAGGAGCTAAATAAAGAGGGTTGTCTTCAGTGCCAAGATCAGTTTTAAGGGAGAACTTGGGTTTAAAGCCAAACCAGAGCTAGGTTTGAATTTTTATTCAAACAGCTGGTAAGCTATCTTCTTAAAATTCTAGCCCAAAATAATGAAAAAAACCCTTTCAAAATACAAGTCCCCAGGTCATTGGGTATTTCTGCTTTTTAGGGCTGGCCCAGAAATAGTACCTTTTTAAACCGCAGTCCTCCGAGAGTCCCAGCATCAGGAATACTTAAATCAGAACTGAAAATTATTGTGTCGGTTTCAGACTTGCATTTGGGCAGGAGAATAGCAGCAGCAGCAACACAAATGATTGCACAGAGGAAGCAATCTGCCAGCCCCTGTGGAGAGTACCTAGAGCATATGTTCAGTGCAGCATGCAAACATCTTTGATTGTACCAGGCAGATCAACAATGCTCTGGCTACACGTCTTTAACAGTGGGAAGCAGGAGATTGTGGCATGAGGCTTCTCTAACTCTGCTGCTGCTGTCTGAGTTTATTATATTTATACATTTTATGGTTCATCACTTCTGCAACTCTGAACGTACAGTGTGCTGGTCACAAGAATGGGGAATGGATGGGGCATACAGTGGGGTCCTGGTGACAAACAGGCTGGTTTAACTGCTTCTGCTGTGGTTTTCTTTAGACTTGTCTGAATGCAATTTGCATTTTCAGTCCTGCTGTTGCTTGTATTTGCTCCTGAGCTAGAGTGAATTCAGATGTCCTTCCTGCCTGCACAAGGTTTCCTTGTACACAACTCTTGGCATTTCTTTGGCCAAACCTGACAAAAATACCAGGGCTCAATTTACTGTTGTGCCCTTGCTGTCTTACCTAGATGGGTCCTAGACTCCAGTTCTCTGAAAATAAGACTTATGGACCTGTAAATGTCCCTAATATATACAGCTGTGCAAAGAACTGGTTTTTTTAATGTGACTGAATCTGAAAAAGAAAAAAGTTGCAGTATTTCTTCAGATCAGATCAACCAAAATTAAAAATTTTGTATCATTTATGGAAGGTCAGAGCCTGCACCTTTTGAAAGCCACAGTAAGAAAATTTTAAAATAAAATAACAGCTGAAACCAAGGATATTAAAAAAAAAAAAAAAAAAAAAAAAAAAAAAAAAAAAAAAAAAAACAAAACAAAAAACAACCAAACACCTATTTTTCCAAGGTCTAAAGAAAATATGGATCAAATGTTTTCCCTTATTTTTAGCCTAAAGGGTATAAACATATAACTAGTTTTGGTTGACATGAAAATTCACTTTTTTCAGTGAACAAATAAATTTTTGTCCAGTTCCACAAATAACTACAGATAACTGAGAACTGATGAGATCTTGTTTGGTTGGTTTGTTTTGAAACAAGCAAGGTAACGAGACTAGAGAACTTCTTTCTTCTCTCTAGCTCCCAGTATACCACAGCAGTTCCCAAGTGCCTGCCATGCTCTTTCCATGCCAAATTTCACAACTAAAATAGCAAGAACATAAAGAAGTTATTTTGTGTCATTCACTTGCATTTGGAAATGAAAATTAACTTCATAACCTTGAACAATCAATAGCTTCAGATAACTGAAACAACAATGGAAATTTTGGTCTACAAAATGTGATTACCCAAACCACAATTGGGCCAGGACATGGTGACTTACAGCCACATTTCTGAGAAGAAAATGCCGACTTACCTTGTATCTCTAAGTATTACAGTCTTATTTTTAAGACTGTCAGCAAAAATTAGCACTAAACCAGTCTTTTATTTCCTTCTCTTCCCGAGAGGAAACACCAGAGCTTTTCCTGGTGTACATAGCATTCCCCTTTTTACCACTTATTCCATTTATTTTCTGAATCTTGGCAAGATGCTAACCTAGTCTGTATAACCACAGGCTACAGCACTCCAACTGCCAGACATTAATATATCTGTTTTAGTCACTCATCCACCCCCAAAATTGACAGTTTGAAGAATTACCAGCTCCCAATACATGAAACTTAACTAAGCCTGGACAGCTGTATCAGTGAACAACCTAGATTTCCATGTTAATATGACCTTGCTCAACACAAAGCACTTCAGGTATTTTATCAGCTTGTCTGTGAAAAGCATTCGATCTCTTTAGAGGTGTAAAGCAGGAAAAAGAAAGCACATTTTGCCTAACTATGAATTTATCATGCATAGTTGAGATGCACAGCTTAGATCAGCATCCATAACTAAAATGAAAGGAAGAGCCTGTCAGGTATGATTTGCAGGCACTAACCATAATCCCATTCTGTCTTCCAAATGCTCCTCGAGTTCAGCTTAAAGTAACACCTATGAGAAAGGCAAATAAATTGTTCTTCTGAGAGTAAGTG
>WAAD01042671.1:130494-140544 GCA_013389945.1 Fregata magnificens
AAAAAAAAAAAAAAAACCAACAAAAAAAAAAAAAAAAAATCATTAAAATAAGGACAAGGACCAGCCTTCACTCTTCACTCCCCCAGGCCCTATATCTCCCAGGCAGCCAACCTGATCAAGAAATGCAGACATCCACCACTGCCAGGTCCTGCCCAACAGGTAACCGCTCTTGACATGCAGTCTCCTGCTTCATTCACACACTATTCATGCTTCATATTGTCATAGCTTAAATTCTGATGAGGGTATGAAAAAGAGAGAGTGGGACACAACTACATAAAATGAGGAACAGCACCAAACAGATGAATAAAAAAACAGATTCCTTCCTCTCATAACAAAAGAAACTGTGGGACATGTAATTGAACTTAAAAGCAACAGTAGTTGAGAAATATTTTGATTTGTACATAGTTCAATCTTAATTGATTGTAGAGTTTATTTGAGGAACTGGCTGGCCCAAGATACCACTTAGGTCTAGAATTTAGAGGAATTTAATTAAAGGGTAATGACTAATTTCTGGAGTTGGAAAGATTTTGCTCTCATTTCCACAAAACAATTTGCTGAGCCTTCCTCAGCAAGTTCTAACCATGACTTTGATAATGGGCAGTAAAAAGAAGGCTCCCAGCTCAAACCAGCTGGGTAAGAACGATCTCCTGTACAGTACAGACCACCAAAAAATGTAGAACAGCTTCTTAGGCTGCAACAACACAGGGAGGCTCTGGGCTCATAAGAAGCATTTGATAATAATGAAAATAAAAGCTGGGATGAAGAGGGAAAATAAAGAAAACCAAAACAACCCTCTCCCTCCTCAAAAATAAATAGTACAGGATGGCAAACTGATACAGGATAATCTAGAAGAGACTCTTCAGAGCAGAGAACAAAAGACAAGCAGAGCTTTTGGTGTAAGAAGTCAGAAAGGCCTGAAGGTAAAAACAAGGAGCTGCAAATTATTTCAGAAAGGGAGGAAAGACCACAAATGCCTTCAACAATATATGGTGACAGCAATACGAATGGTTGTATGGCATCTTCCGCCATAGAGTACAAAATTGTCGTTATCTGAAATGGGACTTTCTTGCACTGTCAGTGGGATACCAGCACCTAAAGAAGTGTCTGCAGGCTTGTAATTGTGGGGAGAAAGAGCATCCTAGAGCAGGCAGGACAGACAAGCTAGAGAAAAGGCTAGAAAAGAGGAGGGATTAGTAACAACAGAGGAAGGATCTATTTTCTGGGACACTACACAGCAATGGCTAACACTATTCTTGTGCAGTTGAGGGAGCTGGGCCATTGACTTCAATAAAAATAAAATTGGGCCTTAAAGTTGTAATGAACTATTTATTAATTAGTATGCCCTAAATGTTCGGAAAAAGCTATTACTTAATGTGCATTATTCTCCTCTCCAATCTTCTTTAAATGAAAGGAGTTGATTGGATTGATGATAGGATTGAGAAATACAGACTCTTGCCATCTGAAGATGCCCAGTTACATCCTTTTTTGCTTAAATTTCATCAAAAGCTAGCACAAAAGGGATGTCAATGACACAAGAGCAGAGCCAAATGCATCTGGCTTTACTGAGTATAATTGTAATATCAAGTGCCTTGTTGGGTTGTATCTTTTGGAAACAAAAACAATCCATTGTGATACTCTGGAAAGGTTCCTTCTCATCTGCATGGAACTCATTTAAAAAGGATGATTTAAAACAAAAGAAACATTATCCAATATTACAAGTAACCGTTAGCAAGGCTCATTAATGCAATGCACTGAAGCTACAGTCTCTGCAATTCTATTGCATAGCTAAACTACTGTAATTAAACCATAGTTCCTCTGTGTTATTTAGCAAAGTAAATAATTATGCCGTGCCCCTGAGGTTTATTGTTAATTTGTAGCATCAGGCAGAAACCCTTGCTGTCATTTCTAAACCTCCATTTTATGGGATCATATCCCTATAGTGCTGCCCTGTTACTGTTCTGAACGTCAAAGTGACTGCACTGACATTTTATCCTGGTGTGTTCCACATCATGAATACCAGTCGTTACACCGCCTTATATATATGTGCATTTGTATCCAAGGCAGCCATCAAAACTTCAGACCTTACAGGCAGGTCTTAAATAATCACGGTGGGTTTATTTCACAGGGTGGGAAAGCTAGTGTTTCCCCTATGCACCAAAAAGGGTCTGGATTCATTCACTTACTGCAATTTGACTTTTTTTTGTGTCCAGAAACATAAATGTTAGCACAGGAGGACTACAGTCACTTCCAGCATCACTCCTCCCTCGACAAGCATGGCTCTTCCTGCACTCTTGTTATGGACAGAGCCTCTGCCCTTCAGCTCCCAGACTGCAGGATTGCCCCTAAGAACAAAAATTCACCCCATTGGAGAATACCCATTTTTCTACAACCTGCTTATAGCTGCCCAACTAATTTAACTAAAGACAGGAAAACAGAGCAACAGGTAATAATAATTAAAAAAAAAAAATTAAAAAGCATTCAACACCCCCTCTATCCCTGAAGTTTTTAGGTCATGCTGAGGGTGCACAAACCTGTTCTGGAAGCCCCAGAACAAAAGCAGGGCTGGCAGGATTACAGCTACATCCCAGCCCAGGAGCTGTAACAGGGCTGGGACTGCACAAAGTCACAACCGGTCCATTTTTAATGGCACACTTAGACAAACATCCAACATCCCTATGCAGTTTGTAAGGCTGGGAAGGGGAAAAAAAAAAAAACCACAGTGCCCCAATATCTCAGTATTCAAGCCAAAAAAATTGTATTCACCCACACCCCCAAAAATGAGACCACTTATTCCCACATATCAGCAGGAAAATTACTACAGATGTCAACTTTAGCCTTTCCAGTCTGGGAGTTGCATCTTTCTGCTCCTAAGGAGGAAGATGCAGTTTCTCTTGTTGTCATGCTCCTCCCAGTGGCAGAAACGAAAGGCCTGTCTGCTGGCAACAAAGCAGAGAGACTTTTTTTCCCTTCCCGTTGGCCATTCCCACAGTCCCTTTTAGCTAAGAGCCAGGAAAGACTCATCGTGATGCTCAACGTGCCCAAGATGAATCAGGAAAAAGGTCCCTTACATGACCATGAATTTAATATTCCATTGTCTTGGAAAGCCCATGACTATATGTCAAATATAGTAACGGTAAAGGTGATGAAATAAAGGCATCCAAGATAGGGAAAATAGACTCAAGAAAGGAAGAAAAAATATCTTTCCACAGGATATTGGTTTTCTCCGAGAGACTCCTCATATTTGCTAGCATTTAAATCAGTAGTTTGTATCTAGTTACCCAGGACAAGAGATTACATTTCACTCCCTCACAACATATTCATAAGAAAAGCTCTTTAAAGTTGGGTGTTTATGCATACATACATATAATAAAACACTGTATTTAAAACACTGTATTCAGTCCAGTATGGTTTGGAAACTGGGATGTTGGGCCAGAATCTCAGCTGCAGTAAAATGTTATGTTGATTAGCTCAATACAACAACTGAAAGGACCACACATCAGCATCACTCCCCCCAGCTTCTGAACTATGTAGCTGAACTATGCCGATTTGTATCTGCTGCATTTCTGGCCTGTTGTACTCTGTATTATTCTGCTTCCTAAGGGGTTGGGATGATTATCGCAGGGTTTCCTATCTGTTATTAAAGAGCAGCTGCTTTTCAACACAGCTAAGAGTGTACTTCCCTGATGAATTAAAGGACCACATTACTGTCCCTCTATGTTGCTCTGGTGAAACTGAGATGCTTTGTAAGTATCTATCATGTGCTCAAATAAATATATATATATATATATATATATATGGTATGCAGAGGAAATGAGAGACCCAACCTATACATAAAACTCAGCCCTTACAATCTTCATGGTAAATCAACATCAATAGCATTCTGAGTACTGTAGAGAACACAGTAGAAGTTACAAACTTTGCAGATCAGAGAAGGAAATGTGGATCAGAGTTTGCAAAGGATTTGGCGATCCTTCAAAATAAAAGACACTGAACTGCAAGATATTTTTATGGAGATATTATGGTGTGCCATCATTTCTCTTAGGAAATACATTTTGAAGTTGACATTCCAACATAAGTAAAGAGCTTAAGGATTTATTTATTTTTGTGGCTAGATAAACTATTTTCACCTAAAAATTCAAGTCTTGAGATAAACAGAAACAGGCTTCCTGCACAAGTAACATTAAAATCAGAAAAGGCATCATATAAAATCTGTAGCTTTCTACAACCGCTGTAAATCTTAGTGGGTCCCTGCAGCTCTGCAAAGCTAATTAGCAACATATCTGAGACTTGGCATCATTGGTTAAACTTTGAGCTCAGAGTGATCCCTGAACATCAAACTTTTACCTCTAAAAGTAGCATGCTGACTTTTAATATCTTTGCCTAAGCTGACAAATGCTGACACTGTCCAAACAATTCAAAGTTTGCCCCTCATGAACTTCTTCATCACTGCTGTCAGATCTCTGTATTCCCTAACAAAGGAGAAATAACAGAATATGGGATGGCAAAAGACCACATATAAGCTATTATTTGTTTTATAGTAATAAGTTGTTATATCCTTTCTTTAAAAGTTGGCATTTAACTTAATGAATCACCTTTCTCCATCGTTGGTTTTTAATGTACTGTGCCATGTTTCTCACAGTGCCTCAGCCTCACTTCCTTTTGCTTTTCCCATTGGCATTTAATTTACTGAAACAAAAGGATTGCTGCTATATCTTACAGTTAGATTGTGATGATTAAACATCCACCACCATACTATTTTTAAGCAGCAGTTTATGTAGCCTCAGTGAATTGGTACATGTATAATCCAACTTCATTGTGTGTTGTGATTTGGAAGGTAAAATACTGTCACTGCTAACATAGTCCAGGACACTCTAAATTGACTCTGAGATTTCCTAATACACAAGAAAAGACAAAGTAGGAGTGGAGGTGACCTACTGAATCATCTAGGCCATTTGCTAGCTACCACAGGCTACCACACTGTATTATCCCCATTTACAAGCTCTGTTTTAGCAGTGGTTGTTTGACTATTCCTTAGAGAGCAGTAAGTATTCCAGAGCCTCACCAGCGACAGGCACAATGGCTATCGGATTGAAGTGGCTACATCTCTGTTGCCAAAATATAACACAAACCCCACCAAAATGGCTTCACAATGTAAAAGTGCTTGTGAATCCTAAACACTCATGGAAAAGGTTGACATTTCAAACTGGAAGTTAATTCATCCACTTTGAGCCGCAGAAAGTACGCCTCTCACAAGATAAATCTATAACAAATGCCAGCCCCGGCTATCTCCCATCTCAGGCAAAACCAGAGGCTATTAGAGAACCTGTGTGCATGCTGTTGGTACCACATAAAAACAAACATTACCTTGGATTTTGTTCAAGGAAGTCTCATAAACACTCAGCCATGATGCTCACAATAATTAACTAAGCTTGCAGTTAAACACAGGCATAAGTACTTTCCTCCCACTTCCTTTCCACTTAAGTCCTGTCCTGTATCAAAGCATGGTTCCAAATTTCTCCCACCAAAGGCCTGATCCAAAAAACTAGAAATCAGTGGAAGCCTTCCCACCAGCTTTGCTGGGGTTTGGATTAGGACCCTCAGAAGAGGAACACACACTGAGTTTGGATAAACAGTCCACTTCCTCGTGATAATTCATGTCAATATATCAGTCTCCAAAACCGACAACATTCCTTTTCCAAACCTCTGGATGGATTCTCTCCTCTTTCTATGGGTTTCCTATCCCCTGCCATTCTTTGTCTCTTTTAGGAGGAACAAAAAAAGGCTACAGAGTAGGCAAAACTGGTCGTCTGGACAGCTCTACTCCCAGCCATGACTTCAGCTCACTTTTGCATACATACTAATACATACTACTCACTGCTGTTCCTCTGAGCCTGACTCTGCTCTCGCATTGCATTCCCACAAAGCATTCACTTCGCCAGACAAGTCTTCAGCTCTATTATTCAAATACTTAACACGTCCTTTGCCTTATTGGTCCTTATAAATCAGATTATCTCATTAGTGCAGACATTTTGCTTTTACTGTCAATTTCTGATTTCATTTAAGTTAGTGAAAGAAAGACAAGGAGTTATATAAGGAAGGATTTGTCTTAAGAAGCTTTACAGACAGCAATCCCTCATCTTGATAATTTTTAACAGGCAGCTGCTTTCTTTTTCTTCTTCTTTTCCCCCCTCCTCCTATCAGTTTCTTTCTTTATCAAAGTACAGTTAAGTAGGCTGGCTGGATTGCAAAGTTTTGATAACAAAAACCCCACTTCTCTTGCCTTTTTGGTTGATCTTTTCAAGCTTGTCTTGAACAGTGCTTTAAAATGTTGTTGTTACTATTAAAAAAAAAAACAACAACAACAAAAAACCACAAAACCTGGAAAAAAAAAAACCACAAAAGAAAAGGAAAAAAGGCCTTGATAGATTGTAAGCACGGTCCTTAGAGGCTACTTCCTTACCTCAGTCTCTTCAGAATTCAGCCCAACAACTCCGTTACAGCCAATCTCTTTTCCTAAGGAACTGAAATATGCAGGATATCTCTACTCTCTCCCCCTTTCTAATTTCCACTTAAGCCCTGTGGAAGGAAGCTTCTTAGGTACCAGCAGGAGGAGGCAAGGCAGCAGAAGTTCACAAACCCTGCTACATATGGGAAAGAACAGCATTCCCATGGGTGATGTGCACAACAAGAGCAATAGGCCAGGGCATAAAACTCTCACTTCTACAACAAAAATGGAGGATTCTCTATCTCAGCCATAAAAAAAAAAAAAAAGGCCTTAATATGAAGCTTGTTCCTGGAGGCCTGCAGAATACCTCCTTGCCTTTTACACCCTTCCTGTATATGCCAAGTGCCCAAATCCATTACCTTGACAACACTGTGCATCACTGTAATAGCATGAGTCAGACTCGCGATTTTTGTGACCATAACAAAAGCAGACTCCCATCGATTGGCATGGAGCTCCCTGTTCAAAACTATAATTTCAGAAGGATACTTGCTTTAAATCTTGTTGCTCTCTGCTTTGGGTCTTGCCAAACTTGCACATATACCAAAACCAGTGGCTTGTTTTATGGTCTCATTTTAATGGGTTTGTCTGTATTCCAAGACCCAGCAAACAAAACAGATCAAAAACCCTCCATAAGGGGTTTCACTCACAGCTTTTTTCTCATCCTTTACATACCCAATCTTAACAGGCTGAGCTCAGTGTCTGAACCATCTCCCATAGTTTCCAAATGACAGTTGCGATGTTCTGTTCCAGACTGAAATCCAAGCATGCAGGTGTTCCACTTAAAACCTTTTGGCATCTGCGAAGCTGGACCAAAGGCTTAGACTGGTGAAGGAAGGAATGAAGAGGGAATAAACCAACAAAATGGTACATCAGGTTTTCTATCAGAGAAACTACAGCTCCTAGCAGGTATCAATCCAAAGACAGGAATGACTGCTGACTAGCACATGTTTGGCTGACAAGCCCAGAAAGTAAACAGGTTACAATAATGACAAAAAATAACTGTCACCACAAGCACACAGCAGTACATCTTCTTTTACAATATCCAGCAGAAAAGGCATCAGATTTCTTGTGTTTCAGTTTCCCTCCCTTGTCAACATCCCCTTTGTCAGCTGTGCTGTATCTAGCTTAGTTTACGGACGCGTGGCAGGGACACACCTTGCTATGAATTTCTGGCAGAATACTCCAATGCTATACCAAAGAAGCATGTAGAAAAGCTCATGAAATCCAGTGGTAATTGGATTTCTCATCAATAATGTGGGCTAAGCATTGCCATATAGTGTACCCAGTAAGGCATGGTTTACTGCTTTTTTGCCTGGTACCCATTCACAGGCTTGTGAATATCAACACCTAGCACAAGGCAGAAAAGCACAAGACTCCCATTTTATCAGTCCTGTAAGCCCTTGACTGTTAGATCAAATGCTAAAGTAATGAGAGAGGTGTTTTGTCCACTTGGTCTTAGTAGATACTAGGACGTTACTAGAAGATGCGAGCACCACTGAATATCAGTGACATTGTATGTGCTACATGAGAAAGATCATACAGTATCCATTGAAGCTGTGATGTGGAACTGTATAGAGACACAGCACATTTTTGAGAGGAAGGAAAATGGACAGAAACCGGTTCATACAGCCGTGTGAAAAGATGACATCTGCCCTGGTAACAAAGCAGGAGATTAAATAAGATATGGTGTGCGGTCCTGCTAAGCCAAAATCCATTACAAGATCAGAAATCCTTGCAGGAAAGAAGGGCAGCTCACCCCGCCACTTCCATAGGGCTGCTGAGGTGCAGGGAGAATGATGGAGGCAGCAGGAGGGAGGGGAACGCCATAAGGCCAACGTGAGCCTGCAGCACTCCACAGGCAGCAGAGAGGATATCCACGTTGCCCTTGAATACCCTCACAGAAAGCCTCAATGGGGATGACTGGTATTGATGACCGAATTTGTGAAGTGGTGGAGGACTGTGGAGGATGCTCCTCAGGTCTTTCAGGAGATCCCAAATATTTCACAGCCCTGAGACTCCCATCTGTTCCTGAGAATGGGATGAAGGATCTAATTAAGGGGAGATTAACATAGAATCATAGAATGGTTTGGGTTGGAAGGCACCTTAAAGATCATCTAGTTCCAACCCCCGTGCCATAGGCAGGAACACCTTCCACTAGACCATGTTGCTCAAAGCCCCATCCAACCTGGCCTTGAACACTTCCAGGGATGGGGCATCCACAGCTTCTCTGGGCAACCTGTTCCAGTGCCTCACCACCCTTGTAGTGAAGAATCTCTTCCTTATATCTAATCTAAATCTACCGTCTTTCAGTTTAAAGCCATTACCCCTTGTCCCATCACTACATGCCCTTGTAAAAAGTCCCTCTCCAGCTTTCTTGTAGGCCCCCTTCAGGTACTGGAAGGCTGCAATAAGGTCTCCCCAGAGCCTTCTCTTCTCCATGCTGAACAACCCCAACTTTCTCAGCCTATCTTCATAGGAGAGGTGCTCCAGCCCTCTGATGATCTTCATGGCCCCCTCTGGACTTGTTCCAACAGGTCCATGTCCTTCTTATGTTGGGGGCCCCAGAGCTGAACACAGGACTCCAGGTGGGATCTCATGAGAGCGGAGTAGAGGGGGAGAATCACCTCCCTTGACCTGCTGGTCACACTTCTTTTGATGCAGCCCAGGATACAGTTGGCTTTCTGGGCTGCAAGCACACATTGCTGTGTTATGTTGACCTTCTCATCAACCAACACCCCCAAGTCCTTCTCCTCAGGGCTACTCTCAATCCATTTTCTGCCCAGCCTGTATTTGTGCTTGGAATTAACCCGACCCACGTGCAGGACCTTGCACTTGGCCTTGTTGAACTTCATGAGGTTTGCACAGGCCCATCTCTCAAGCCTGCCAAGGTCCCTCCGGATGGCATCCCTTCCCTCCAGTGTGTCGACCGCGCCACACAGCTTGGTGTCGTTGGCAAACTTGCTGAGGGTACACTCAATCCCACTGTCCATGCTGCTGACAAAGATATTGAACAGCGCCAGTCCCAATACCAACCCCGAGGAATGTCACTCATCACTGGTCTCCACTTGGACATTGAGCCGTTGACCGCAACTCTCTGAGTGCAACCATCCAGCCAATTCCTTATCCACCGAGTCGTCCATCCGTCAAATCCATGTCTCGCCAATTTAGAGACAAGGATGTCGTACAGGACAGCATCAAATGCTTTGCATAAGTCCAGGGAGATGACATCAGCTGCTCTTCCCTTATCCACCAATGCTGTAACCCCGTCGTAGAAGGCCACCAAATTTGTCAGGCACGATTTGCCCTTAGTGAAGCCATGTTGGCTGTCACAAATCACCTCCTTATTTTTCATGTGCCTTAGCATATTTTCCAGGAGGATCTGCTCCATGATCTTGACAGGCACAGAGGTGAGACTGACTGGCCTGTAGTTCCCCAGGTCTTCCTTTTCTCCCTTTTTAAAAATGGGGGTTATGTTTCCCCTTTTCCAGTCAGTGGGAACTTCACCGGACTGCCACGACTTCTCAAATATGATGGATAGTGGCTTA
>WAAD01042671.1:141111-195681 GCA_013389945.1 Fregata magnificens
GGACTTGTTCCAACAGGTCCATGTCCTTCTTATGTTGGGGGCCCCAGAGCTGAACACAGGACTCCAGGTGGGATCTCATGAGAGCGGAGTAGAGGGGGAGAATCACCTCCCTTGACCTGCTGGTCACACTTCTTTTGATGCAGCCCAGGATACAGTTGGCTTTCTGGGCTGCAAGCACACATTGCTGTGTTATGTTGACCTTCTCATCAACCAACACCCCCAAGTCCTTCTCCTCAGGGCTACTCTCAATCCATTTTCTGCCCAGCCTGTATTTGTGCTTGGAATTAACCCGACCCACGTGCAGGACCTTGCACTTGGCCTTGTTGAACTTCATGAGGTTTGCACAGGCCCATCTCTCAAGCCTGCCAAGGTCCCTCCGGATGGCATCCCTTCCCTCCAGTGTGTCGACCGCGCCACACAGCTTGGTGTCGTTGGCAAACTTGCTGAGGGTACACTCAATCCCACTGTCCATGCTGCTGACAAAGATATTGAACAGCGCCAGTCCCAATACCAACCCCGAGGAATGTCACTCATCACTGGTCTCCACTTGGACATTGAGCCGTTGACCGCAACTCTCTGAGTGCAACCATCCAGCCAATTCCTTATCCACCGAGTCGTCCATCCGTCAAATCCATGTCTCGCCAATTTAGAGACAAGGATGTCGTACAGGACAGCATCAAATGCTTTGCATAAGTCCAGGGAGATGACATCAGCTGCTCTTCCCTTATCCACCAATGCTGTAACCCCGTCGTAGAAGGCCACCAAATTTGTCAGGCACGATTTGCCCTTAGTGAAGCCATGTTGGCTGTCACAAATCACCTCCTTATTTTTCATGTGCCTTAGCATATTTTCCAGGAGGATCTGCTCCATGATCTTGACAGGCACAGAGGTGAGACTGACTGGCCTGTAGTTCCCCAGGTCTTCCTTTTCTCCCTTTTTAAAAATGGGGGTTATGTTTCCCCTTTTCCAGTCAGTGGGAACTTCACCGGACTGCCACGACTTCTCAAATATGATGGATAGTGGCTTAACAACTTCATCTGCCAGTTCCCTCAGGACCTGCAGATGCATCTCATCAGGTCCCACGGACTTGTGCACCTTCAGGTTCCTTAGATGGTCTTGAACCTGATCTTCTCCTACAGTGGGTGGTTCTTCATTCTCCCAGTCCCTGCCCTTGCCTTCTGCGACTTGGGCAGCGTGGCTTGAGCACTTGCCTATGAAGACGGAGGCAAAAAAGTCATTGAGTACCTCAGCCTTCTCTATATCCCGCATAACCAGGTCTCCCATTTTCTTCCGGAGAGGGCCCACATTTTCCCAATTCTTCCTTTTATCACCGACGTACCTATAAGAAGCTTTTCTTGTTGCCCTTGACGTCCCTGGCCAGATTTAATTCTATCAGGGCTTTAGCTTTCCTAACCTGGATGC
The DNA here is from genome assembly GCA_013389945.1 of Fregata magnificens. Lineage (NCBI taxonomy): Eukaryota > Metazoa > Chordata > Aves > Suliformes > Fregatidae > Fregata > Fregata magnificens. The sequence goes on from WAAD01042671.1 coordinate 142,534, forward strand.
TCGGACAATTTCTCTGTATTCCTCCCAGGCTACCTGTCCTTGCTTCCACCCTCTGTAGGCTTCCTTTTTGTGTTTGAGTTTCTCCAGGAGCTCCTCGTTCATCCATGCAGGCCTCCTGACGTTTTTGCCTGACTTCCTCTTTGTTGGGATGCATTGCTCCTGGGCTTGGAGGAGGTGATGCTTGAATACTAACCAGCTTTTTTGGGCCTCTCTTCCCTCCAGGGCTTTATCCCATGGTACTCTACCAAGTAGATCCTTGAAGAGGCCAAAGTCTGCTCTCCTGAAGTCCAGGGTAGTGAGCTTGCTGTCTGCCCTCCTCAGTGCCCTAAGGATCTTGAACTCCACCATTTCACGATCACTGCAGCAAAGGCTGCCCTTGAGCTTCACATTCCCCACCAGCCCCTCCTTGTTGGTGAGAACAAGGCCCAGCATAGCACCTCTCCTTGTTGGCTCCTCTATCACTTGGAGAAGGAAGTTACCATCAATGCATTCCAGGAACCTCCAGGATTGATTATGCCCTGCTGTGTTGTCCCTCCAACGGATATCGGGGTGGCTGAAGTCCCCCATGAGGACCAGGGCTTGTGAACGTGAGGCTGCTCCTATCTGTCTATAGAGGGCCTCATCCACTCGGTCTTCCTGGTCAGGTGGCCTGTAGCAGACCCCCACTATAATGTCACCTGTCCCTGCCCTCCCTTTAATCCTGACCCATAAACTCTTGGTCAGCTCCTCATCCATCCCCAGGAGGAGCCCCATGCACTCCAGCTGGTCACTGACATAGAGGGTGACACCCGCACCTCACCTCCCCTGCCTGTCCTTCCTGAAGAGCCTGTATCCTTCCATTCCAACACTCCAGTCATAGGAACCATCCTACCACATCTCTGTGATGCCAAGAAGATCATAGCCCTGCAGGCGTGCGCACGTGTCTAACTCCTCTTGTTTACTCCCCATGCTACGTGCATTTGCGTAGAGGCATTTAAGTTGGGCCCTCGATGAAGCTGACTTACTAGCTGGAGTAACTGGAATTCCTTTGTGCTGCTCTTCAGGTGCTCTCCTGCTGACCTGTGATCCTTCTCCAGGCTCTGGGCATCTATTGCCGGCACTGGCATCAAACCGGTAGGAGTGGGATGAATTGAGGTTCCCCTCCCCTGGCAACTTTAGTTTAAAGCCCTCTTTACGATAGGCTTGAGGCAGCAGAGTCTCTGCTGGAGAAAACTCAGTTACCTGATGGAGCTCTTCAAACAAGTTAATACAATAGTAGAGAATGGTGAAAACGAACACCATTTTCCACAAGTTTTCAATAACTTTCCATGTAATAGTGCAAAGGCCCTACTCTGTCCTTAGGGGTTACAATGCTATAGTTCAGAGAAAAAATGAAAGAGAAGAAAGGTTAAATCAAAACAAGATACAAATTGACTTTCAGCCCAGTATTCTGGGCTACTTGGCGATACACCAGTAATGACACACCACCGTGGCCCATTCAAAGAAAGGACCCGACCCTGGCAGGACTTCAGTGTCCCAACCTACATAGCGCATGTTCCATCTCCAGAGCACGAGGATACCAGTGACCAGGCTGTGCTGGACAAACCAACGGCTGCCAGAGAGGACGGAGAGGGTCTTCAGTCAAGTACCATGAGGTGACTAATGGTGATGCAACTGAGGCTCACGAGGCAACACTGCAAGGATCAATGCAAGGAAATAAATAGCCCTTGACTAAAGGGTGAAATGAACGACATAAGTACCAGAAGACATAAACAGTAAGGGCATAGTGGGATTTTCTGTCATACTGCTGCAAACTTCAACAAGAGTTAAGTACGAAGTATTCCTGAAAATCACAAGGAAGTTTACCTGCATTTTTAGGCAGAGGAAGAGACCATCTATTTCACAGTGTTCTACTGATTACTCCTCTTCCTGTGGCTATCAAAGACTCGAGGTTCAGTTGAAGCTTTGCTGTGGAACTGAAGTCAACACTTGTAACTGGTGCATTAGTCTGCCTCAGCTAAGGACATGGTCCAAGCCAGAGTCAAATCCATGGGTATTGCTCTCTGCCTGTCTGAGGAACATGTACCATCCACCCCAACACTCTCTCTGAGTGTTCAACTGTCTCTGATTACTGTGTTCCCAAGTCCCTTGTGAGTCAGGTAGATGTTAATATTCCCATTTCATGATTAGAAACTGAGGCACAGAGTCTAAGCAACTTGGCCAGAGTCGCAAAGGGAGCATCTGGTTTAGCAGAGAGCTGAAGCCTGGCTCCCCAGCACCAGGCGAGCAGCCAAACTCCTGGAACAGCTTCTGTCAGGAACAATTCCCATATGGAAACAAGCCATGAACACAAGGACAGCCTAATTACAATTAAAAAGGAATCTTCCCAGACCCAAATAGGGTAGCAGCGCACAACATATAGTTAACCCCTTACAGCAGGAGCCTATACTGAGCAGGCAGGGTCTTCCCATCCAGAAGGGTTTTGGAAAGCACCTGCTGCTGACTGCCACTGCCACTGCCACTACCACAGCATGGGCTGAGGGCACAGTGATAACCCAGGCCCTGGGTTCGCTGCTCAGGATGGTCACCCGCAACTGCCAGGCAGCCTTTCTTCTCCACGTTCCTCCTCCTGAAGCACCTGCTGGAGCCACCACACCAACCCCATCAAAGAGTGCTCTGCCCTGGTGCAGCCAAGCTAATCCTAGAGCCTCCTCTCCCCCTGCTCCGCTCACACACACGCTGCCATTTTACTGCAAATACACTTGTTCACTCTAGTTAAATCCCCTCTGTGCTTTCCTTTGGAAGGGAGGATTTCAAAATTTGATTTGTTTTAGTCACTAAGTACTCTCTGGTATTCCCAGCAGCTCCTTTAGCTGACAAGGTTTATCCTTGTCGCCACTTTGTTGTGTTTTATGAATAGGGACCCAGCAAAACCCAAGATACCATTTAACATAGCGCACGTTAGTCTTTTACCCTGCGCCGCTCGGCGCCTGGTATCACTCTCTCTACCAGAGTGTTACACACAAAATGGTCCCTCTAGGCAATGTACTCAGTCAGGAAGGATATTAACTCCCCCCAGCAGAGCGTGTGACTGAAACGCCAACAATCCCTGTAGTTTAAAGCATGACTGATAAAACATTTGTGCATATCAGAGAGACACTGATCTGCTTCATACCACGGCAGTCTTGAGCAAGACACCCCGGACACCACAGGGGACTGCCAGCAGCACCCACCTCGGTGCCACGCAGGGTAGTGCATCGGCCCAGCCATGCGTGAACACCTCCTCGCACACCTCCTCTGCGCTTTTTGGTGCTTGTTCCCAAACGCCCGGGGCAAGAGCCGGGCACGGTGTGCCATCCCTGGGAGGTGCTCCCGCTGCAGGGAGCCTGTGCAAGCAGGGCGTCCTGCTTCCTGAATGTTCCATCTCTTCCCCTCAGGTGAAAGGGCCCCTCAGGCTGTGCCTCACCCTCCTCACCGCACCCCACTTCTGGTTAAAGCGGGCAACAAGCAGCTAAAGGTTTACTAAAATCAGCTGTTTCTTCCTCGACTAGGGACACGACTGGGCAACCTTGAGTTGCCACCAGGAGTCAAAAGGTGTTTCACCAGCGTAGAGACAGGGACCGAACCAAGTCCTGCCCAATGCGAGTTCTCCCTAACCACAGAGCAAACAAATCCTGCAGATAACAAGATCAGCACTCACTGTGCTGAAAAATATAACCTAGAAGGAAGGTGCCACCCAGCAAAACATAAAAAGCTGATACCAGAGCATGATTACCCATTGCAGGCAACCAGAGATGGTAAACAACAAAGAAATACAAAGGGAGAAAATTGGAGCAAGGGAAATGCAGAGCTGTGGATGCACGGAGATTTGGAGCCTTTGTTTGCCCACCACAACACACACGCATAGATCTCCCACAGCAAATATGGAATAAAAACCTGTGTATCACAGAATTACAAGAGAGTTGTTATAACTCTATCCTCATACTTCCACGTGAGAATATTTGCACCGGTGTAGTGCTGCACTTCAAGGCTGACAGAAGCATCATTGATGATAGTCCTCCTTTCCCAAAGTCCTTAGAAAGTTTGTTGTCTTTGAAACTGTGTATTTTGTTAATTCCATTACATTGAGCTCTCTGCTGAGCTTTTGTTCAAAGAGAAAGGCAGGGTGTCTGACAAACTCAAGTAGTTTTGACCTTGCGATCCTCTGAGTGCCTTATGTTATACCCAAGAATCCAGACAAAACCACCCCTGCTGCTGTCTTGCACTGAGAAAATGTAACTGGACGACAGCATAACACCTTGCTCAAGTTCCCACTGAAATTAGTGGGAGCTTTTTCACTTACCTCCTTAGAAACAAAACCCCTCCAAATAATTCCAGCCTCCCACCAGTCTGCTGCTCAAAAATCTTTTAGGCTGGAATTCATCAAAGCAATCCATAAAATTTAACTAAACTTCATTTATGCTTAGGGTCAAGCGTACAGCCCTTTAAAACCCCCAGAATCTTACTTTATTTTCAATAAATTCATTTTCAAAGCATTTAATAAAGTGAAAGTAAGATCTTTCTAAGTATCTCTCCTTTGAAAAATTATGATGTATCATATTCATTAGCATCTGTCACATTACGCGGTGGGACTGAGTTTACTATGAGTGACAGAATATGGTAAGTCAGTCCATGCAGGTGTGTGACAAACAAAATCAGTGTAATCATGAGGCTCAGAAAATTGCTTTTAATGTTATGTTTATATATATAATTCTGTTAAATTACCTGGGCAGAATATAGAAGGATTTTACTTTATACGACTGCCTGGAAATCCTAAAATTGCATGTATAAAGGTGGAACTTCACTCACATTTTACTATAAAGACATAATGCAGAATGTAAAGATTTGTCGAATAGCAAAGCGACATTCCAAATACTGGTAATAAAATGACATCCAATTGTTTCAAGTCAATGGTGGGAAAAGGTTTTATATACAGTTAAGAGTTGAGCAGGTGACTGTATTCTCTTTCAGACAGGGACATATAAGTATTACCCACATCAAAAATTTTACTCCCCTAGACCCTTAAACTTTAATGGAAAAATTTTCAGGGTAGTTTGTGAGGATTTAGCTGGTTGACCTCTGTAAGAGCTACAGAAATCATCCCAAGCCCTTTGCTAGAAGTCTGCAGTGCCTGTTCTGAGACTCAAGAAGTTGCTAACGTGATACAGAGCGTTTCATTGCTCCGTCACTAGTTCAAATCTTGCATAAACCAGCGATGGCTGGGAGTCATTACCATGGGAATGCAGTCTGGCTCCTGATGTGAGAGGAGCTATGAATCTTGCCCTCCTCAGCAGTGAGGCTTACCCATATCATAGAAGTCCGGACCATGTCTAGTGCTATGTGGCCCCCTTACTGGCAGTCACAGGGCCATTTCAGGTAATCTCTCCTGGTCAGAGGATAGGGGGCTATTTCGTACCGTTTCTGCCTGTCTTCAGGCCAGGGAATAGAGCCTTCTAGCCCATCGTGTAGACAGTCTATGACCTTTAGCAAACATTTTTAAAACATCGCATTTGTAACTAAAACTAAAATGCCATTTCATTTGGTGGCTGTGTAATAGTGATTTTATACAGTGCCATTAAAAGTAGAATTCAGATAGGAAGAACTGCTGAGTGCTGCTAAACTGCAGAATTTTTAAGTTCTTTGAGGCAAGAACATGTCAATCTTTTATATGTCTGCAAAATGCCATGAACATCTATAGTACTCTATAAATCATAAAAGGAATGATACAAGCAAACAGGAGTTACGGGATCTTACCTCTCTGGCAGATTTTGCCCTATGGATAAGGTAGCTTGCAAAGCAATAATGAAATATTATCAGCAAAATAAAGTTTTAGTGGCTTTTTATTCTTAACAGCATTTTCCTAGCACCATGTCAATTGAAGTGGAGCTTCATCTGGGACCAAAAAGTTCTGATTTGCATATGTCATCATGCAAAATGAGATTTTATTCTACCCTTCCCTTCAGAAACACTGAGCCATGCATAAGATCAGATCACAAAATTAAAACAATTTATTGTACTGGAAGTCTCTTCTGTTAGTTTTGGCCAAGTTCCCAGTTCAAGCGATTAGTGAAACCACAGAAATACTAATTAGCAGTGCAGGGATCCTCAGAACTTACAGTGTTTGTGTTCATGGTGTATTAACAAGTAGACTGACCATGCCCATCTTAAAATTACTGTCTGCTCCATCATTAATTGCCAAGACAGGAAATCAAATGATCACTTTCAGAAGAGAGATAACTTATGCCTGAAAACGTGGAAGCTGTCCTTACCGTGGCATGCAGTCCAACTGTTCCTAATGCAAGGGCTCTAAGAGCAGCCCTCCTCTGCATCACCAACATGCAGAAATCATGCATCAGATGCACATTCTTGAGCTCATCCTAAGGATTCCTAAAGTTTTTAAGTGTTCTTTCTTTGATTTCTCATCTTTTGAGTCTCATGAAATTTTCAAGATTTTTCATCAGTCACAACAAGCAGAATCTCACTTTTGCGTTTAAATGCAAGTGGAATCCTTCTTCAAAATCACTTGACTCCAGGAGTCAGTGACTTAGAATGTAAATATTTGAAAAAACATGATAAAAATTGCAAGACTTGTCAATATACATCACCATCACTACTTAATAAGACTCCTCTGTACATAAGAATACCAGCATTGTCCTAATATTTTACGGTAAATAAGTAGAACTACAGCTGAAATTAACTTCATTCATGTAATCCGCAAAGAGCCTATGTATCACACAAGTAATTTCTCTATAGCATTTTGAAAACTTATGGAGGAGTTTAACCAGTTGCCCAAGGGCCAGGTGCAGATCAGGGAATAATTCAATCGTGACCGACCCCAGGGTCTGGGCTTCTGAACAGCCTTCATTATACAAGATACCATTTTGCACCTGGCCAGAAGTGAACGTAAGTGTTCATCCAGAGACCCCATTAAAGCTCTATTTACAAGAAAATTAAGACTCGGGTACAGTATGTGCAAATGAGTAAACGTAAGCTGCCCTAGCCTTTTGGGGCACAATCTGTCTCCAGTGTTATATGCTGTCCAGCACCAAGCATATTATTTGCAAATATTAACAACTGAACAAAACTTTGAACGGCAATAAATCAAAAGTGATTAGCTATGAAGGGAAACGGGTCTGTCCTCATGTCATCAGATGAAGAGTTGTTTCCTGGCTTTTGTCAAACATCAGCTGCTGGTACAAATTCAGGGGTTTCACTCCTGATCTCCAAGAATTAAGTGGCACCACATACATTAGGAAAGCCCTGTAAAATGAAACCTTCAGAAAGAATACTTTCCACTTGCAAAAACTGCTCAGGAAATGACAATCTAATTGGCAGCTCTATAGAAAATATCCAAAAAGCTAATTAGAAGGCTCCTCCTAGACCGGGCCCTAACCCTGCCATATCCCAACTGCAACACACACTTCATATTCCAGAAGGCATCTCCCACATAATGGTTTAGCAACCTACACTGTTGCCAGGAATAGAAAAGTACATCAGACTTAAGCAATTAAGTTTTTCTGTGCTACATAAGCTGGAGAAGAACCATACAAAGAAAATAGCAGCACAGAAAATGAACAGGATGGATTACAGGCATCAGCATTAACAGATAAAAGAATAGCTTCTTTCTTTCATTCAATAATATATTTGGAGGAATAAAGCTTGTGCTGACAAAGAAAAATGTAACAAGTGGGACTACAAATAAGCATGCAGTTAGCATTCATTTTGTCAGAGAGAGTTCAAAATTCAATTTAAGATTCACATTTTGTAGAAAATTTCTACCTAGGTCACAGACTTATCCTGTAATTTAGGGTCAACATGAACCTTTAAATTGAATTTTATTTGGAATGGGGGGACAGATGGAGTTAAGGAAGGTCAGGCATGCCAAAAAACATTTTAGGTTTGTACTTAGGCATGAGGTATTAGTGGAAAAAAGTGAATAAAGAATAAACTGGGGCCTTTGTGTGTTACTGTGCTTTGTTAAAAAAAAATCCTTATGTATAGAATAAAAGGTACTAGAATCTAATCAACTGCTCACAGCAGGAATCCAGAAGCACCACTTACGGTGTGCAGCAGACTGACATATAATCACGGCTGAAACAGAATTACAGCTCACATCACCACATCAGTTCTGTTGATCTCTGCTGGAGCTTGGGGGTGGAGGAAGAGGTGGAGGGAAGAAGTCCAGCAGACATCCCCTCATCAAAAAAGTAAAACTTAAGGACTAACTGACGCCAACCCAAAAGCTTCATGAACTCACTGAATCACAAGAGGCAAAACCACAAATTGTTCCACTGCAGGTGATAAACTTCTTGTTCCATTCAGCTGGTTGAAAGAAATCCTGCTCCTACCCATCCATTTCTCTAGTTCTTTATATTTATTATTATTATATGTTTAAAAAAAAAAATGAGAGAATTTGTTCTGTAAAACACAAAGAAAGGAGCCCTACAGTGTTTTTAAACACTTGTGCAAAGAATAAAGGTACAAATGCCTGGGCACCTCCAAATCAACAGAAAGCTGCTGGTATTTTCAGCTTCTAAGAACATATTTGACATTTTTTTCCTTCCACCATAGCCTTTTCAGAACATGCATATGTTCTCCTGGCTTGGGGCAACAATATATGTAAAACATGAGTAATGGGAAAAGTTGAGCTAATTGTGGATTGGCAAAGAGGAGCCCTGCACTTGACCTGTTCTGCCCTGCTACTACCACTACGAAATGAAAGGGCAGTTCCTGCAGCCATGCAAGACTGACCACATCTGCTCCATCATGTGCCGTGATGTGAACCACCTTTATCCAGCTGGAGTGAAAACTCTGAGAAACTTGGGAAGGTGCAGGGAGGGAAGTGCTGTTGGTTGCAACCACCAACAGTAAAAGTATTTCTTATATTGTATCTACAACAGCCTTCTTCCCAGAGGCCAAGGACTGATATTACCCTGATGACAGCATCATTTCACAAAGCTTTGAACACAGTCGATAGAAATGCTTTTGTGGGATGGAGAATATACTGCCATGAGGGCTTGAACTTCTCCTTCCCCGTCTCCTTGTAATGAATGAGAAAAATAGATGTTCTAGGGTGTGTAGTGAGGAACAGAGCTCTCGTATCTGGCTAAATCAGATGCTAGACTGGGACAGTCAGGTCCTATTTCATGCGACTAAATAAGTGGCAAGTTTTCAACGTTACTGAACTCCAAACAACTCTCAGTCTAATATCTAGATTACTGGCCACATTGCAGAGGAGCTGAGCACCCCATTTAAAAAAACTAAAGGCATACAAAACAGAGCGGACAGCTGCTCTTTGGCTTTATGAAGTTCAGCTGAGGCTCTGTAATGAGCTCTCTGAAAGCCTGGCCCTGAACAAAGTACTGAGACCTCCTGAAGACAGCATCCTACACGTGCAGTCAGCACCTAACATAAGATGCCAGAGATGAAAAGGACTTTTTGGAATACTGTAGTATTGATTAATAAACAGTTCATAAACAACAGTAATAAGATGACAATCGGTAATCAAATGAAAATGTTCAGTATATGCCAGAAGTGAAAAGGAGAATAAGGATAGAAACAATTTTCCCTAAAAAACTGTTTTTAAGAGATACATTCTTCTCACTTCAGGTAAAAATCTCATCTTTCTGAAAATTGCAGGATTACAAGATCCATCTCCCCAACAGCCTAGGGGCGAAGGCACTCACCTGTAATGTGGGAAAACCAGCCTCATACCTATGAACTACCTGAGTCACTATTTTTCCACTGTTAGACCTGTACTAAGTTTATACAGAAGCAACAGGAAAACCCAATTAAGGCTTTTTCAGCAACTTGGGGTAGGTTAATAAGGACAACACTCAGCAAAACAGAGTCAATATTTGCCAAGGGCTATCACTCAGCTAAGCCATGTCTTGAACCAAGGGAAAAGCTGTTGTACCCCAGATAACAGTCCCAGCTGAGGAATCCCACAAATTATTAACTCCTTAATGGTATCAAAAGGGAAGCAAAAAGCTTCCAAGAAACAAAGGGTTGGATTAACCTCACTCCATTTAATATTTCCCTAATTTAGATGTATCCATCTGAACTAGCCCAGTAGCCTCCTTGTACTGTGCAGAGAAAAAGCTCTTTCATTGCACAATTACTGGCGGGCTGGTTTAGGTACCTCCCTTGAAATGAATCATACCTGGAAGCACTGAACTTGAACGCAGGCAGGTCAGACCCAGACATCTCCCACTGCAGGCATCGAAAGGTCTCTTCCAGCGTAGACATGTGATTCCCACTCAAAACAGCTAAGTATATAGCGTGGCAAATCCAGTTTCATGCCAGTATGCTGCTACTGTATAGGATTAATATCTGCCACAAGAAAAGTGGTGAAATACAGAGAAGACAAAAATACCCCATATCCCATTCTACACCCTTTTTGGAAGGCTCTTCAAAGAAATTATTTTCTCCTACATGTGTTGGTCAGCAGGGAGTTGCAACGTGTTGTTCACAGTCAACATGTTCCATACTCATCATTACCATTTTTATTTTTTAAAAAAATTATTATCTACTTTTCCTTTATGGCAAGGCTTGGGAGTGACAGATGATCCATCAGCTTATCTGCTGATTTGTAATGACAGCATTTTGCATTCATTATTCCCTACTTAAAATCACTCTTTTTAAAAGAGGAATAACTTATTTCTTCCTGTTGTTACTGGAGAAATTAAATGGTACACCATTAAGAAGAGTGCTTGTCTAACAAAAAGATACACCAGTCACAGATTTAGAAAACCAGCATGGACAAAAATTGTCTAAGAGGGAGAGCGAAAATAGGAACCTCTATCTCCAAATACCTCCACTATCCACTAACTGCTGAGGTCAATAACTTCTAGAGTTAAATCCCTGCATTGAAAACTCCTAAGAGAAAAGACCAAATAATTCTTTTTGATTGTGCAATGCTGAGTACTCCCTTGGATAAAGAGCTAAAATGTGTTAAGCATGTGGGTGATGCAAGGTAGCCACCTTTTTAGCTGACAGTAACAGGGACGTTTGCTTGGGGGAGCCTGGCAGTCTGTCTCATCCCAGCAGTTGCAGGAGCACTGTGAAATAGTGCAACGCTGTCAGTCCTGCTACTGCAGACCAGCCTAACACAACCTTAGCAAACACCAGGGAGGATCTGTGTTTGCCTGTCCTCAGCTCAGGGCTGCTCACAGTCTAAGAACCAAAAAATGCAGCACCTAGACGACACATGCAGAAGAGCACACCCCAACAACAAAGCTCTTCACGAGACCTCTAGGTGCCAAGCTTTTGAGCCCAGTGCGTCCAAGAACTTCTGAAGAATCAAACCTGTTCATTAATTATACCAATAAAAAAAAAGGAATTTTTGCGAGATCACGCTATTGGCAGTTGGTTTTAAGGAAAGCTTTTTTGCTAAAGGTTTAGCGATTTGCCTTAATGACTGCAATATTTCACAGCAAACCCCTTAACAAGTATCCTGGGAAAATCCACGCAAACCAAATTGTATAGAAAGAACAAACACAGCTAGCTTTCAAGTACCTGTGTGCAATTTCCCAAAGGCAATATGTCCAAAGTTTATAATAAACTGGTGGCCTACATTTTCAGCCAGGTGACAAGGGGGACATAACTCTCATCCTATTACAGACCAAGTGAGATGAGCTGGTAAACAGTCCTGATGCAAGCTGTTCCCTCCAACCGGGAAGCTGCCGTGTCAAATGTGCTCCCCATATTTTGCCTCTTGCCACAGAGCTTTCCTAATTACCAGTGCTACCTGGAAGGTCCGTTTTATCTCTGGCCTTTCTGTACTGGCACAAGCTGCCCTCTGGAGTGGTATAACCTGTACACGGTTATCCTTCGGACACCCTGGAGGACCAGGGATCTTGCGAAAGTGCCCAAGTCTCAGTTTACAGATTCATCACCCTAATGAATGTGCGAAGGCTCTTAGCTTAACTCCAACTTAACATTCTTCCCAGGGAAACAGTGAGGTTTAAAAGAAACAAACAAAAATCATATGCTGACACTGACAGAAGCATCAGCCAATTTTTACTTTTTCATTTTAAAAGAGTTTATAACTTCTTAAATTATAAACACAGGTGAGGAATATCAATGGCAAACTGAGTGAAAAATTCTAACTAAAGCAAAAAAAAATTTATGCAAAGTTAATGCTGGAATGTTTTATAACATATTTGGCACAGAGGATTCAAATAAATCAAAGTAACAAACTTAATATTTGCCTGTCTAGCAACAGCACCTCCTAACAACAGAATGAGTTTAAATTTTGGCTAAATGCCTAATGAGTTGTTAACTTTTGTACTTTAATGCACTGGCTGTTAAGTAAGCAAGTCAACACATCTCGAATGGAATTCAAATGCGTGCAGTAGGCTCCGCTACAAGTCAAACTCATAAATTGGTAAAAGTGGGAATTAAACATACCTCAAATACCAGCTCCCCAATTTCACATTCATTCAATAATCTTTTCCAGTCCTATTATATCGAAGAACAGTCCAATTATGGCACTTAAATCTCTGTGTACAGTTGCCAAAAATAAATTCCTTAGCAACACTTCCAATATACTCAGAAAGGTTTCTGCGCTGCAGAAGATTTCAGTTTCTGATTTCCACAGTATTTTCAGGTGTGACACACTAATGGTTCTCATTATATGTAACATGGCTTACCATCAAGACTTACATTTTCCACATATTGCTGTCTCTAATTGCTGACTCTGTGTACCTCCTTTATCATTATACCTGGCATCAACAGAACCAAGGTAGGTACTTAAAACCAAGTACGTACTTAAGTGGCACCCTATATAAAGGTGCTCTTCTGAATCTAGACTTAAGTTTGCCAAAAGGATAGGTTTTTAAACTGGGACTATATGAGTAAGTACAATATTTACAGAAGAATCAGGTAATGCTTTTGTGGCATAATGGTTTCGATCATGTCTTCTCCCTCCTTCTGTAACCTCCATAAGGCTCATTGAAACTCTCCCATCAGTAAGGTGATTTTAGACATCTAAAGGTGCTGCACAGGTACCTAAATATGTGCAGACCCTGCATTTATAAGATGAACTGTGACTAAGAATTGTTGCCTGGATATTCAGATCAGCATACACCTAAGGAAAAGCTTCTTCAAGTCTAAGTTATCAAGGAAGCAAAAAAAGGTGACTAAATTACAGACAGAAACCCCAAAAATCCAACGCACATTTGCTTTTGTTCCTTGAGTCAGAACATCTGTTACGAGAGTGATGAGTTCAGCAGCCATGCTTACTTGGGCTTTATCACTCAATCTTAATTTATCAATTAAGCACAGCTGGAATGTGCATACGTATCTGTCTAAAGATTTAGAAATTTTCCAGAATTGTACAGATTTTTGTCATGGACCTCCTGTGGTAACTCACGTGCAATCATCCACATGACCATTAAAACATACTGCAAAGAAAATAACAGACAGTAAACCAGCAGAGACTCAGAGAAGCCCATTGACTCTTGAATATGTCATCACTCCCTTTGGCATCCAATATGGAAAAAGCATGCAAGCACCAATGGATGAATAACTATTTGAACAGTCATTCACTCATCAGCATGCATTTGAAATTTGCTTCCAGCCTCCCTGCTATATTCTTGCAGTCCTAATTACGCAGACTACCCTACCCTGAAATTAAACTTTCCCAACTGTTACATCAATATTAAGTTTCACATCTAGGAATGATATGCCCAAAATGAAGCTAATTAGGTCAAATTAAAAAACAAGACTCATTTCAGAATGATTGGACTCATCTTTCAAAAGAAATGTCACTCAGAATAGGCTTTGGATCAGGTTCTACGGACCACATTCATGAAGAGTTTAAGCCACTTCTTCGCATGTTTGTTGCTGCATCAAGAGACCAAAGGATCAGGGGGTCCCACTGATTTTTTTTTTTTTTTTTTTCTCTTTAACCCCACATTACATACAAAAGCAGTCAGGTATTAAGAAATGGCTTCCATTTGCCTTATACCACCTAAACTGCCAATACAGAAAAAGGAGATCAAAATTGAAAGGGCTTAAATTATAAGCTAAAAATTTGCCTGTCAAACCACTTCTAGAAGTAGGAAGCAGACTTCTAGAAGAAAGTCTTCAGCCACAAACACAGCTGACAAACAAATGCCTGATCTATCAAGCAAGCTAACCAAGGAATCAGAATTCGCTTTTTTGAGCCAAAGATCAAAACAGGGCATGAATGTGACCAGGTGGTCAAACTTGTGTGTTCCTTTTCTCATGATAAATCTGCTATTTGTCATAATTTTCTTCCTATTGCTACCAAAAAGGTAGTGGATGGGATGCAAGGAGGGACTTGCTACTTCTCAGCACACGTCCTTCTACACCCGAGGAATTTTCTCTTTTCCTCAGTCTTCTCTTCTAATGCCTCAGGCTCTTGCTTACCAAGACATGCTACACGTAGCCCAAGTTTGAAGCTTCTCATATAACATCATACCTACCCTGTACAAAGACAGTTTGTAATCAGAGCCTATTCTACCTAGCAGGTTAGGTAGAAATATTTTTTGAGGCATATTTCACTGTATGCCAATTAAAAAAATGCTGTCGGAAGGAATTTTCTGCATATTTCTCTGGATTTACACAAAGCTTTCTACTAGTTTGGCAAGTTAAGAGATATTTATCAAATGTTAATTTTCTAAGTCATTTTCATGCCTCTGTATTGTATCATCTTACTCCACTGATTACAGGTGAACACTATTGAGTTCTTCCAACAAGACATTCCTCATTTTCCAAATTTTCAAGACAACAGTATGTTTACTTTGTCGGGGTTCCCTACTGCACTGCACAACAGGTTTTTCCAACTACCAAAGGCTGACGTGTTCAAAAAGATATCCTTGGGTCATAATAAAGGTACCATACCAGCACAGCAAGGATGGAATAAGAAGAGTCACTAAGTCATTACCTTCTTGGACTGGTGAACTGGGGCCAGGAAGCAATTATCTGGACTACCAGTCAGTAATCCCTCTGACCCATCTCTACTGGAGTCTTTACCAGAGCAGCAGTGAGCCTAACTAAGAAAGAGGAAGAAACACCCATCCAAAAGAGCTGGCTGGCCAGGAGAGAATTCATGTGGTTACCAAGCTATTAGGCTCCCAACAGGAGACGGACAGACAATTTCATTGTTCTTGGCCTTGGGCGGCGGGGGGGGAAGAAAAAATCCCTCCAGAAATGATACTTTCCTATTTGATCCTAGTACCACAGTTTTCTACAGTAAGTTGTTCTTCCCACCGCTGTTAATTTGTCTATTTTTTTTTATGTCCTCTCCAAGGTACTGTGAGGTGTCAGTGCTTTTATCTTAAAGAGATATTTTGAAGCAGGCTTGGGTTCTTTTATACAAAAAGATATACATGTAAAGAATAAAGGTTAGTTAAAATTCTTATAACTCAGGTTTTCTTTGTGACTCTATTGAGTCATTTATGTTTGAAAATGTGTGTGGATGCTTCTCAGTGGAACACTCTTTACACAAAGCAGAACAGACTCCACCACTCACAACAGAGGTCACAACCTTAAAACTGGTGCATTAAAGATAAAATCCTCTTCATCAATGGCTCAAGAGACAGTGCTGTCTTGGGGTCTGGCCAAAGGCCAGAGAATCAACTCCTGCAGGATCTATAGGCCATGTGCACTCCACATTCAAAGCACATTTCTTTGCCCATGACGTCTCTGACCTAAGGAGAGCAGCAAGTGTATAAGAACAGGAGGGAAACACCCAAGCCAGTACACTGTACCACATAGTCTAGGACTTATTCCCACACCTTAAGCTCCTCTATTTTTTAATTCAAAACATTCCTTTTCAAAGTAGCTGAAGTAGGGCTTCATGGAAGTATGGCTTTCATAGCGGAAAGAGGCCCTAAGGAAGTCCAACTACTTCACCTACATCAGACCAGCCTGGCAGGGCGTGACAGCCATCAGCTTTCCCTTCCCCATCTCCCCGGCTTTTTTTCCTCAGCTCTTCTCTATTCTTTCCTGTCTGCTTTACACATCTCCTTGTGTTTCTTTGCTCCCGCTGCTCCTCTTACTCATTCACTTTAGTACTATGTGAACTTAATGGCATCCAGCCCACTGCCTTTGCATGGGCCTAAAATAAGACAGAGCAAGGCTGTCTGTCTGTACCAGTAACTGCTCTTTTGTGTAAAGCAACACATGCAATTGATCTTCTGTCAGCCAACTGTTGTTGCTGATGGCACTTTACATGCTCAGTGTCCTGGGGCCAAGCAAGTTCCTTTGGCAATAAATGCATCAGTGTTTCACTGAGTGTCCTGATGCCTTCCCCAGTGTGGTTAACAGCACGCTGCTGTGCGCTACAGCGGGCTGCAGCCACCCATCTTTATAGGCTTATTTATCTTACAGAAGCAATCAAACTCCTTGTCCTAGCTTCAGCATGTCCTGTGCTGTATCGACCAAGAGCAGAGACACTCCAGACACAACCGAGCTGCATCCTCAGGAAGGCCAAGTCACTGCAGTAAATCAGCTGGCGCATCAAACAACCAGGACCGCAGCAGGCTCTGTTTTGGAGATAGTGGGGAATCTCTGCACCACACTGCCATTTTTTGATGGCATATGAGCTTGGAGGCAACACAGGACCCAAGTATGTCATTCTGGAGCAGAGTGGTGGGGAATTCAGTGCAGAAACACCTCCAAAAAGCTGTGAGAGTGAGCTCAAATCTGGTGGAGCCAGTGCTGAGTACAGCCAGGAAGCATCATAGCACGCGGGGGGCTTCCAGGCGGAGTGGTTGCTTATTGCCCTCGGTAAAGTGGGGACTGGAACATCTAGTGGGAAAGATGGTATTTCCCACAATAGAGATAAGAGTCTCAAAGCTGTCTGTCAAAGTGAGGAGGGAGAGGAGAGAACCTCAGCTCTTATTTTCAAGACATATCCACAGCTTTAAAAACAAAACCAAATGATACGACGTATTTGCTCGGTTGATCATCAGCTCCAATAACACATATTTATTTTAAATAAATATAGGCATATATCTTAACTGGCAGCCAACTTTACCTCTTCCTTTTGAGTGCTATTTCTGATTCAAAGGGTATTCCCAAGCACAGAAAAAGAAGTGAATTATTTTAAAATAGGAGGATCTATTTGCATACCTATAAGTACATGAAATAAATTTTTCCTGATTTAAAGATATATAGGTATACACACACACTACAATTATAATTTTATAAAGTCATTTAAATTATTTGAATTCTGTGAACACCTCTTAAAATGGTAAAGAAATGGAATTATCATTATAGAATCCTAATTTTTTATTCAAGTTTAAAGATAGATGATGTCAAATGCCAGACAGCTGAGCTGGTCTGCATCAATTAAAAAAATATAAATTTCCAGGCAACTGAATAAATACTTCTGAGGACATGTGAATAAAATCCCTCTGAAGATTTCACCCTCCCTACTTTTGCACTCTGAGTCTCCCTCATGCAAGTTTAATTTATGCAGTGATGGATATCCTGAGAGATGGAAGCTGTGTTACAGACATGGAGATAAAATAATCCCTAAGTGAGAAGAACCAGTTTGGTCTCAATAACACTATACTCAGCACTGCAGGTAAAATCAATTTCATTAACTTTGCTAGTTAGCATAAATATTAACTTTGCCAGTTAGCATAAATATAACCTTTCTGATTAAAGTACTAGTTTGTCAGAGAATCAGACTCTCCTCACCTGGGTAATAATCCAATACAATTTAATGACAGTCTTCCTGAGTAAGGAAAATGATCTCTTCATATACTCCCTTTCAAAGCAGAGTTGCAACTCTCTGGCCTAAGTTTTTGTGTTTGTGCCATCTCGTCTCTCCTGAACTAAAGGCCAGGTCACATTAAGTTTTTGTTCTTCAGCTTTCCAGCAAGGAGACACCAAGCACCATGAAACATGTCGTATTGTGGGGCCTTTCAAATGAGATCATGGAAACTCAGCTCCTGCTCACCAATGATTTGAAATAACCTAATCCTATAAAGTGCTAAATCACTCTGGCAAAGTTCCTGAAATCCCATTCCTCTGGATATCAGCGCTGAGTTATGAGGTACCATAGCTTGCCAAAGACAGGCCATGCTCTTGGGGCATCTTTTCAAGCCCTCTTGCCCTAGTCCCGCTGCAGCCTAATTTGTGGCATGTTCCTGAGATGCCTCCAGAGAACTCTGAGGTACAAAGGACAGAAGAATTGCAAGGCTCAATCCATCTTTTGGCAAATACAGTGGAAAAAGCATGCATGGTCTTTACAAAAATAGGGTCAGTTTTCTGGAAACCATGAAAGATTTGTGTATGGTAGACTCCCAAATTTTGCCCTTGTATTTCGAAAGCTTTTTTTTGCAACAATTCAGCGTATAGCCCTACACCACAGGTTAAGATCCCGGTCCTTCACAAACACAGCTATTCTGCATGGGAGGCTGAAAGCACTCGATTTTTATCTCAGCCCACCAGTCCTGACTTCCTCTCCTCCTTGCAAGATGCACTCTGCACTCAATGCAGAAATCCATAAAGATCCTTCCCTATGGAACGGAAGTGCTGGGTCGCAGCTGCAGGCATAATGCAAGAGTATTTGTGTTTGAAGTAGAACCTGTCTTTCTGAAATGAAACACACTGCTGCTTCAACTAACCCTACCAAAATGAGATTCACAGAGTTCTGCCCCAAGGAGAGAATGTGAGGGAGAATAGATGCAGATGGCAACAATCAATCTTCTCGCTCAATGAGTTACCAAAAGAGTCCTTTGAGATGGCAGCAATAAGGGCAAAGCGAGGCTCCACACAGATCAGAATAGATGTGTGCATATATACTTGTGTGTGTATATTTAAAATAAATCTCTTCTTTTTATGCTCTTTGTTCAACTACATTATCAAAAAGAGGGTTTAAATACAAGCTTATGGGACTACTAAAGAGGTGAATTTATGAATGTATTCCTAACAAAACACACTCTGGAAAGCTTTAATCTATGAATTGTGACAACCTTGGACAAAATGGATTTTTAATAGAATATAATGTAAACTGCCTGAAACATTGTGATAAGGAATTTTTTTTTAAATAATGCACAGAAAAGGCATGATGCACTCTGCATGAAAGGAGGAAAGGTCTTAATTTAAAGCATTTTAATGAACACTCAATTTGCATAGGGAAATGTGAGAAATGAAGATGAAAAACTTGTGATAACGATAACACTGCAGAGGGGAGAAGGAGAAAGATTAGAAAAGTAAGCAAATTTGAAAAGGCTCCAGCCGATAACACTGGCTAAAAGGAATGCCGACTGGATTACGAACATGTCACAGCCCAAAGCCACTGTTCTCCTTGCAGGCAGTGTCTGTCGGTGGCTCTTATCAGAGTTGCACACTGGGGAAGAAAGAGCAACAAAAGTGCAAAGCAGAGGAGAACAGACTTCTCTGAGCTAAGGGCAACGACGATAGTCAGAGATTTTGGCGAATGCAGCTGTGACTCACTGGAGTTTCTCCCTTTCACCAAACCTCCCAGAGCTGTGCCAGCCCCGCTGGCTTGCAGGGCTGCCAGGGCTTTCTGCCCCCTCACAAAGCCCAAGGGAGGTTGCAAAACCATAGCAAACTCGGCCATCTCTTCCTCAGAGAAAACTATCTGGGCTCAGAGGCTCACTCTGGGCTTACCCACTTCTCTACTACCAGCGTAGTGCCAGGCAAGTCAGCAGAACTGAAATTACTTCCAAGAGAGAAAAAAAAACTGTCTCCCCCGAGGTAGATACGATTCTGTTTACTAATAGCTTCTGCTCTGCAATGAAGAGATTGATCCTGCACTCTCACTCATACATAAACAGCCTTTAATGAAGCTCCTTGAATTAGTAAAAGGAGGAACAGATGAATCAGGTCTAGTGACAGTTTTGCCCCATTGACCTTAACAGAAGCGAGTTCAGGCCTCTGCTCATTTAAATGGAACAGCAGAACCCCCACATAAACACTTAACATTCTTCAAAAGAAACAAGAGGGCCACCATTATGACCAGAAAGGCAAATTAAAGTAAAGATCAAAGTTAAATATTTACTCTAAGCACTACAATATTTGGAAACCTGGAAACGATCTTTCAGCAGTTTCCATTTGCATACTTTAATTAATCCAAAAATATTAAACTAATCTCACAAAGGAAAGGGTCAAAGTATTAATTAACTTGAGATTCGTTGCTTTTGTGCAATTTAACAGTTCAACACAAAGCAAAAATCAGTTTTAATAAAAACTAAGTTACTGTGACAGGTATAATTTCATGGATTAGTGAAAACACGTACAAGGCAATAAGTTTCAGTGTTCGTCCTATTTCTTCTCTAACTTCAACAATAGTTGTTTCATTTCAATAGAGAGATTCCTCTGTAACACCAAATGATCTCAAGTTTGCCTGTAACCTCAGCATTTCACTTTCAAATTGATGGCATTCCACCTTGCTCTGAACAGAACAGAGGTCACAACTGTTTTAGCAAAAAACCTGACTGTGACGTTCAGCGGAGAGCAGATACTGCACAACCACCCAGATCAGCTGCCTGAGCTAATTCAGGCTGAGATTTCACTGCTGGAGCCATCATGTGTCATCATGCAGCTCCAGAACAAGCACCAAGGTTCCCCCCCTGAGCCAGTGCCTCTGCTGACTGAGCTCTCCCCCCACCAAAGGACTCACTGGCTTCTTTAACAGCTTTTGGAGGAACTGGGAAATCTTGCCGAAAGACAAAGGATCTGGAGACAAAGCATACAGCGCCAAATCCAGCTGCCAGAGCTCTGCTTTATCAGTACAGTAGCCCATGAAACCCCAGCAAAATAATGATGGAAGGTGGCTTGAATTTCCTATATCACAACCTCAGACTTGCAACTTTGAGAAACGTACTTAGGAAACAAGAGGAGACTTCCCTCCCCCCCCCCTTTTTTTTTTAAATGCGGAGGAAGTGCATGAAATAGCTAATGAACTGAAAGGTTTGCCTGGCATTTCATGCCAGAAAGCTCTGTAGCACTTGACTTAACCAGAGACACTGAGCAAGGAATCACCTCCCCTCACTTCACCTCTTTACAATGCAAATGTCTGTGTCCCACTCAGTCGCCTCCACTCTGCATCTTTACTGGAGAGAAACAGGCACTTTTCGCTTGGTATTCATCAGGCCTGTTTTACACATCCAAGAGGACTCTCACCTTAACAGTGCCCATTTATCCCCGTTGCTGAAAGCAAACCCATTGATAAATAGCTTTCACCTCAACACTTGTATCGCAGGTACCCAGAGCTAGATGGGATTCATTTGTTCCTCAAATACAGCTTCAGAAACTAAACAGAGTAGAAACTTGTCTTTGCACTCCAAACCTCTGGCAACAGTCTTCCTAGGTCTAAACAGTTACTAACAACCATTCTTCTCCCTTACAGGAGCTTTCAGAAAAAGATGGATGCAAAAGACTCCTCAAATAAAAATACTGACATAAAGTTTTGTGATTTCCTAATTATGATATAATTTCAAGCTAAATTTATGCACAGTGTACTTTAAGTGTAGAGTAACTGCATGATAATGGAGAGAAATTGCTTGTATGGTAAAATACATAATTCTGACTAACAATGTAAATTTCTCATTACCTTTGATATAGCTTGTGGGAGCATTACTGTAACAAACATACACAGCGTTCATGAGACAGTTCATAGACACTCATCGGTGTTTTGCAGCAATAATGAATATCACTTAATAGCTATTACCTTCCTAGCTTTTCAAATAAGGAAGACAGCATTGTCCTATATTGCTCTCAATTATTCTTCATATTTCTCTATTTTAATCCATTTATTTCTGTTGGATCTTTGGCAACAGGAATGCTCCTGCTGCCCTGAAGGTGCACAAAAAGCAGATGTGAGCCAGGACTAGTTGGCTGCCTCCAGTTTAATTAGATCACCTACTTCCGAAGCTCAGAAGTGAAACAAAAGGAAAAAAGCTCTCATCAGATCACCTATAGCTTTTTCAAGGAGGCTGAGGAGGAAGAAATACTGCCATTAAAAGAGCAATATGACTCATTAAAGAAGCTATTGTATGTCTCTCACAGCATTTTAGCAAGGGTTAATGCACAAAAGCGCTTGGCGGCTTACCTGTTCTCTGCGGTTGGGTCGTTGTGGACACATGTGATCGTGGCAGTGGTCCTCGCGCTGTCCGTCTCTTCTTGAACCCCCCACTGGTCTGCATCACTGACTCTGATGTCCATGATCTTCACACCTGGGGCTGTCCTAATTCTGTTGGGGAACAACAGGGATTGCTTTAGTTTCAGATCTCCTACACATACACATAAATCCAGAGAGGTAAACGAGGAAGATGAAAGAGGAAATATTCCCTCTTCCATTAGTAATAGACTGATACATTGCAACTGTAAGTCACTCTGCTTTAAAAATATAAAACAGGTCCAGTCATTTTAAAGAGATGAAGTATGAGTTTCATTATGTGCAAAGCCAGTTAATTTTCAGCTTGAACAATGTGGAGGGAATAAGAATGCTTTCTGCTTCAGTGGCACCAGTTTGATACAAATGAAACAGATGTGACTAAGCATAAGTTGATTTAATTTGTTGTGTCTGTCCTGCAGTTTAAGATGGAGAATCAGAGCACTGTGATATAAAATATATCCTCCTGCTTGCAAACCTTTGGGAGCAAGGTG
Source organism: Fregata magnificens (assembly GCA_013389945.1). Classification (NCBI taxonomy): domain Eukaryota; kingdom Metazoa; phylum Chordata; class Aves; order Suliformes; family Fregatidae; genus Fregata; species Fregata magnificens. The sequence continues at coordinate 165,172 of WAAD01042671.1, forward strand.
CCTTTTAATATTAGAGCGATCTGCATGGAAAAAAATGTGTTTCACTGCTCAAAGACCATAATGCAGGAAGGAGAGAGAAGGAATACATTATCCTAGATCCAGGACTGAGGGATGAAAATAATTACATCGTTGTACTGGGATCTATCAAACTGGGCACATCAAACTCTTGCTGCTGAAAATATTATGATGCTGACACGGAAAACCTTGATTTCCTAAGCATGGCTAGAGTCTGAAAGCAGTTTGGTAGTTGGTAAATGTCACCATTTTTTGGCTTTAAAAAAAAAAAAAAAAGCCCATGCTCTGGTGGGGCTCAGTGTTAGGAACAGATTGCCAAGGAATAGGAAACAAACTGCTTTTAATAGCAGGGACTTCATTTGTGCAGCTTGACTCCTGAAACAAGCCTGGGATTTCGACAGGAGTGCTGCAAATATGCCTGGAGAACAATTAGGCAGAAAGCAACTGCTGTAGCACCACGTTCGCCACTACTGTGACTTAATTAATTAAAAGCAAAGCCAAGAGGGACCTCTTAGTTGTATGGTGGAATGAAACAGCACTGCTGAGACTTGAAGCGTTACTTAACAGTGAATTGTGATGGATTTGCCCCAATGCCTCATGGCCAGTTGGTGCTCATATTACACTATTTAGAATTTCCTTTAAGTTCTAGCTGAGTTCATGGGTTTGGATCAAAGTAACTTCAAGACTCAATGGGTGGTCTTTTCCTCTGAGAGGGAATTAATTTATCCTGCTTTTATGGTATCCTTATTTTTGCCTGTAAGGCTTTACTGACTTGATGGGCCAAATTCATGCCTGGCATAACCAATCTGATGAAAACTGTTTCCTGTAAGGAGAGAATTTTACTTAATATTTTTCTAATTGTCTCCTTCATGTTTCTCCACAGACATTCATATCTCCAAACAACACGCCTCAAAGCTTATGTGTCCCTTTCCTATCATCTCCTCTTCTTTTTTCAGGGGAACTTTCATTTATTCTGTAGTAATTACACTGGACCAAATCATTCCTGCAAGACACCTACATGGCTTCATTTCAGACTGACTTGTAATTTACATGAGAGAGAGAATTAGGCCTTCAGCAACGAATTCAGTAATTTTTTTTGTTAGACTTAGTCAACCACTCTTGAAAAAAAAATCATTATGGTCTGACAAAAAAACCAACCAAACAAACAAACAAAAAACCCAACAAAAAAACCCCACTACTTTTAAAACTTTTTCTTTCCCAGCCAAAATCATATTTTTTAACAAATTTCCCTCCCCACCGCCCCCTCAATTTCTCATGTTTTTTCTTGACAACATGTCTGGAAACCTCTAACCCAACTTTCCACCCAAGTCACAGCCCTGGTTAATTAAAGGTTAATTGAAGGGCAGGAGATGCTGGGGCGGGGGGGGAAGTGGGGCAGGACAGCTGGTTTTCACCCATGATTTCAGGATTCATCAGCCTTTTTCCATCTGTCAGAAGCTTGTTATGTCCTCCTACACAGCTTTTGCGCTGCAGATATCTTCACTCTGCAGCATTTACTTTCTTCTACTCTGATCCAAATCTAGCACATTGGTTTACCCCAACGAGGATGAAAAGCAGCATGGCACAATTCCCTGCCACACCTGAACAGGCTTGAACCGTGCAGGATCCCTGTGCAGCTCTCTTCTGCACGGAAGGTGAAGCTGCTGCTCCTCTTTACCTCCATCACTGGTCCCCACACAGCATAGGGGTAAGGGTGCAAGAACCTCAAACATCCACATCTATCTACACGCCCAGCTGTTCCAACCTCTCCAGACACGCCGCACCCCAAAACACTGGCATCCCTCTTGGGCCAACCCCTCAGCCGTGTCTACCTCCCTCAGCCAGGGAGCTTTGCTGTTTCTTCTCTTGTGTCTGAATATAGCTACGAGATGCTTTTTGCCTGTCTGGACAGCAGATGAGACTCTCCCGATGCCTGACCTGTAAGCTCTCCACTTGGCTTCTCCTTCAGGGCACTGTCCCTCAACAGGAGGCCTTCTGGTTTTTGGCCATGCTGTCTTGTTGACTGTGCCTACAGCTTTCGCTTGCTGCATATCTACTGTCTTACTGGGTTAGCATCAAGTGAACATCACATACTCTGCTCACCAGCTACATTTTCCAAAAAAGTCTCAGAATGCTGCATTTTAGGAAAATTTCCAGTCTAATCCCCTGCAATGCATCTGCTCTGGTGGGCTGAGACAAGATGTCATTTTGCATTTTTGGATATCGGTAGAGCCAGGAAGGTTGAAAGAAGGAAGAAACTGAATTCAGCTTCTCACTTAGGAAAAGTCAAGAAATTCAAATTAAACCAGCCTACATATGGGAGGTTTGAGCCTACTATTCTTCAGATAAGTGATTCATATCTTTAAATCTGCCCCCAAACTCCACAGGCACAAAAATTATTGTAAGTGTTGGGGACTGAGGCTTTGCAAAAGAATAAGAAATTCCTACCAGAGCTGACGTTAACTGGAGAAAGGATGGTGAATGGCTAGTGTGGGAGCCCAGGCGCTCGGTTTACTGCCCTGCTCTGTGCCAGGCTTCAATTATAAGCTTGGGTGGATCATTTAGTTTTCTTATACCTCCCTTCCCCACACATAAAATACTGGGAAGTGCTGCTCTTCCAACTCAAAGAGAGGTGTAAGGATAAATAGAATAACTTGAGAAATATCTGATGTCCTTTAAATTTACCAGCTGACAAAAATTCTGCCATCTCTGGGCTTGAAAACATGGAAACGATCTACTGAAGTATTTCACAGAAGCATGACCCAAGAAGTAACTGTTACCACTAAGACAGCTTAATTCCTTTTTTATAAATATAATTGTGAAATGGGGGGGGGGGGAAAGGGGGAAAAAAGGAAAAAAACATGAGGGCCAACTGGAAATTTGGCAAAACTGACATTTCATTTCCATGAAATACTTGCTTGCTGAAAAGCAGAATTTTCAGACAGAAAACTGTCCTATTAAAAAGCACTTGCCCACCTTTAAAACATTACAACTTACGTGGCATTTTGATAACACAATTAACAGAGATGTAAATGAGACAGAGGAATACTGAATGAGCTCACCAGAAGTTAGCCTGCAACAGGGCCCCCACGTCACAGCCTGCACTCACAGCCTGTATCACAAATGAGGTGATCACTGTTTATCCATGATACCCTCTTCTTTAGGGGTGGAGGAGGTCCAACAGGAACATGACACCCTCAAGCACTGCCTTTCATGACACTTATGCCCATNTATTCAGAACAGGGAATGAATGAAACAACTGCTTCATGAGTGCATTTAGCCCTCTTCTCCAGCTATAAATGCAGAAGAGAGGAAGCTGCTTTCAATTTAGACTGCAGAATACATTTGGTATCCCTGGCAATGTTTTCCTCCCTGAACAGTGTGTCCTCCATTTACTGTGGAATATAAAGATGGAAACATGAGAGACTGAATGGAGCAGGCAAGCAGAAGCGTCCCCAGCCTGCCAACTTGGAACGACCAGAAACTATTTCAAAATGCAATCCCAGCCTTCAATGTATGCAACCCCATGAATTCAGCCGCTCTAAACCTTTCTCTCAGTTATTACAACAGAAGGAAAGGAGAAAGTACAAGTAATCACCAGGGCTGGAAAGTAACTTAAGGGCTGCAAGAGGGATTTAAACAGCCAAGCACTCAGCGGAAGTGGTGCAGGGACTTCCACTGCCTCCCAGTCAATTAACTGCAAAATCTGAAAGGTAAATGCTTGCTTGCAATACACCCCCAGCAACACTCCCGGCAGCAGTAACTGGGAAGTAAAATCTTGGCAAAAGGAACTTTAAAATAGAAACAGAAGGAAAAGATATTTAGGAAATAAAACAGGAATGTGCTTACAGCAGATGGAAAATGCTCAAAATGATGAGAAAAAAAAAAGACTTTTTCAGAGCTATTTTAGAAATCCTCTTACCTCCCCTCCACCCCATTACAGGGGAAAACATGATCTGAGCTAAATTCACTCTCAATGACGTACTAATAATAACAGTTATGATAATAAATTTCATTTGTAATTTCCAACCATTTCTGTATTCAGCCCTTCAACATGCATTTTTAGCCCAATTAAAAATAAAATCATTATCCTTCCCCTACAGGAAATCCAAGCTGTAGGCCAGTTTAGTTAACTTGCCTAAAATTATACTGTCTCAGCAGAGCCAGAATGAGGGTCAATACATCCTGATTCCCAGGCTTACACTTCAGCTAGACACCCCTACCCATCTTTAAGACCAAACCAGAGCAGAGCTGAGTAATTCTGAGCCCGCACAGAGCATTTTACATATTTGAAGAATTGCACAAACAGCAAGTGATTAGTTCTGAACGAGGTCCCTGGGGAGTTTCTAGTTAAAATACATGTGTTTTAAGATACATTAAGCCAAGCACTGTAAGTTAAAATAATCACTGAATTCAGACATAACATCTGGGGACTTTTGGGGCATGGGTGAGATGGGCAGTGCTTCCATGTAGGAAAGAATAGAAGCATCCCTGTATAGGGGGAGGAAGCAAGTGGAGGTTGCTGGGAGATATGAGGAGAAGAGGGTATGTGATTCATAGTTGCCACATCTGAGTGCATTCCATGGCATTTGGGAGGGGGGCACAGACAGTCAGGAGTTCATTGGTGTGAGTGTATGAAAGCAAAACCATTTGGGAAACAGTTATAGCAGATGGAGGACTGAGGTGGGACCAGACCTCCCCCCAAGAGAGGCACCATCCCTCTCTTTTGTGTCTTTCTAAGCTTCCTAGCCAAAGTTCTCTGTGAGTAATCCAGAAATATGAGGAAAATGACGTGACGCAAAGTCACCCAGAAAACACATGGCAGAACCAGGAATTACGCCTAGAGCTGCCAAGGAATATTTTGATATCTTCATCATAAACCCACCCAGCTCTTCTGCTCCTACTGTAGGCCCACTAACAACAGACAGTGTGTCCTGCAATGCCTGTTGCAAGACCAGCCTGTGGGCAAATATGCTTTCTGCTGCCCTGGGTTTGCAGTGTGTGTGAAATGAGAGCGCCCCACCTAGCAGATAATCACCCTGCACACCCTCACCTCTTATGGAAGTCAGATTTACAACTACTCAGGGGATCAGGTCCTAAATCTTCACAAGCTAAGCAAGTGCTTATTTTCTAAAGTATTTTTCCAAGAACTTTACTTCTTTCTTCTTTTATATTTTAAAAGACTTGTCACAGATTTATGTTCAAACTATTTCCCCATCAAATTCTCCTTAAAATAGCAACACTAGGCCAGCTGTGTTTGTTTCTGCAATTCCATATTAATGTCACTGTAAGTAAAGCTATCTTTCTAACTACGTAGAATACACATCAAACTACACCAAGATCCTGCAATAAACCAGGCGCTCTCCAAAAGGTCACAAGTGTAGAAGCCCAAATAATATGCTGCTGTATCAGAAAGTAAAACAAGCAGCCTGCAAAGCCCTGTGGAGAGGTGTAGGTAGATGGCAGGCAGATGGCAATGCGGAACAAAGGGCAACTGCAATGCATCAAACAAAAGGAAACCCCAAGAAAAAGGGTTTGAGAAATGGTACTGGCAGGTAAAAAACTCAACATGGCCCTGGTATAAAACCAGTGGCAATAGGTGTTACCAGTGAAACAAGGTGGGAACTCATGGTGGGACAAAAAAAAAAAAAAAAAGCATGTTTGCCCTTGGAGATAGACAGCTCGATACTTAGAGATAGAGGCAGCAACTTCCACAGTCAACTGGGGTTTTACTCAAGATTTGACCTCCACATTTCGCCCATGCTAAAAACTACTCCTGTGACTGCCCCTTCATTGCAAGTCCAATGCATAATTGGCCCAAATTTGCTTCCAAAACAAAACACGGATATGCTGTGCTCTGCCTGCCTTGGCCACATTTGCCCCCAAAACGCCTCCCCACTGCAGAGCCAAAGCTTTTTCAGCCGCCACTCACCCCACGGAAATGCCCTTTCTGCATCTCATGACCTCAGCACTCTCTCACCTTTACACTGTATCAGGAAATTTGCCTTTCCCTCCCTCTGGTATACCTCAATTTCTCTCTGCATCTGTTATTTTTATATAACCTTTTGTAGCTGTCTTATTTAACCCTGTCAAGCATTTGAGGATGCAGTTTCTATGCAAGCAGTTATTACCGTCGCATACCAGAATATCTCTATCCAACATGTGCTCAAGGAAGAAAGTCAATGCCAAAGCACCGGGTAGGACAAAGCAGACAAAATAGGTACAGTGACCAGCGCAATGCAAGGCAGGAACAAAGTTGCTCAACAGACATGGTGGCTAACATGAAAAAAGCCCAACAACTCAGAGAACAGAAAACCCTTTGAAATCGTGGAGGGGATCAATGCTAAAGATTTAGAATGATACAATTACCACTCTTCTACCCAAAAAGGTGAAGCTATCAACCTTTTTTTTTTTCAGCCCACCAAATGTTTCAAAATATGCTAAGCTTCAAGCTCACTAGCATATTGGATTTTGAATAATGAAAAGAGTAAACAGGATTTTAATTTGGATTCTGACATAAAGTGCTTTCCATGTGATAAATTAACTATTAGGGAAGACAAATTAACACAACCTACCCTTGAGTATGATGGCTTATGATTTTGAGGAAGCTTTTACAGAAGCATGATCAAAATAAGGCAGGATGAATAATAAGAGATGATGATGGGGGGAGTATTTTATCGAAAATCCTCCCTCCTCCTTTTCATCAAACTCTAGGTATAACTTTTTTAGAAAAGTGCAGCACATTTTCTCAAGAGCCCCCCATTTTTCCTAAGAATGTCTAAACATTTTAGGAGAGATCCTCAGCTGTTTTAAATCACCAGAGATTGATTAATTTTATAGCAATTCTTTAATACTGAAAAGTTAAATTTAACGTCTGTGAAGCAAGGTCAGAAAAGGAGGTGGTACCCCTTACAAATTTTTTGGAAGGGAAAGGTGTCTCAGAAATATTTTCTAGATATAAGACTATGCTTATAAAATCAGCAAAGAGTATGTGGATGTCTTCAAAGCAGTCTAACATTATGTTGTATTTCCATATCCAATGAAAAATTCCCATTTTTTGCCAATTTTTTTAAAAGAAAGACAACATTTTAAGATTTCACCTTCATATTTCAGCAGAAACTCCATTTCTCAAGCTGCTCACTCTCTCACTCAGGTAAGCAAATAGAGCTTAAAAAACCAGCAGAAAGACATCTTAATTGGCTTGAAATTAAAGCTATTAATTTTTATTCTTATTTGTTCCTGTCACAAACCAGACCTGTTTATAAGGGTTTCTAACACTGCTATGGAAACCTGAGAGGTTCTGAAGTCTTTATGTAATATGAGATGAAAACACCATCTCCCACAGTGAACGCTGTTTTCTTTGAAATATGTTGACAGTGGAATTTTGTCCCTCTAGGAGAAAAAGGGTTGCCAGGCACTGGGGCAGGAGACATCTGGTCCAATTCTATTGACTCAAGGCAGTTCATTAACCATTTAACTGTCTGGGCAACCTCAAAATGGGGATGTTTACTCACCTTTGCTTGGAAATTCATCCAAGGAGAAAAAAAAAACCCACTATTTCTACGGAGACGCTGTGCATTTGTATACTTAAACATTGTGCAGACACTGTATTTCAATATATTTCTGTAATTTCCCAGTAGGTACTTAAAACTGCGGGTCAAAGACTTCTGTAGCAATTGGCATTTTCTTAGTAAAACTAAAAGCCAAAATTTATTTGAGTCCACGTGAAAACATTGTGCCTTTGACATAGAAATTACTTTAATTATAGCATAAGCAAATGTGGCTCTAGATCGTGCTGAAAGCTCTTAAATTCCATCAAACTCTTCATACCAGGAGAACAGCTCTGATGTTTGGGTTGCCGACCCCAGCATCCCACTAGCATGACTCTAGCGACTCCTGTTACACCAGCAAGGGGGAACAGATCAGGTCCTCTGTCCTTTGCCTGCCTGGAGGGCAGGAAACACTGCCCATAATTTGCAAATAAATACACAATTCCTAACTCTCACTTGACTCTTTACACTTTCAAAGTATCCAATAAACACGAACTAACCATTATTACTATTGATCAAAAGGAGACAGCAGGTCTTTTTCCAACCCTAAATGATCCTCCTGCTACCAAACAACTCATAACATCCCTTTCTCATTAGAATCATAGAATCATAGAATCATTAAGGTTGGAAAAGACCTCTAAGATCATCAAGTCCAACCATCAACTAACACCACCATGACTCCTAAACTAGGCCCTGGAGTGCCACGTCTACACCTTTTTTGAACGCCTCCAGGGTTGACGACTCCACCACCTCTCTGGGCAGCCTGTTCCAATGCCTAACCACTCTTTCGGTAAAGAAATTCTTCCTAATGTCCAAGCTAAACCTCCCCTGATGCAACTTGAGGCCATCCCCTCTCGTCCTATCGCTAGTTTCTTGGGAGAAGAGTCCAACACCACTTCACTACAACCTCCTTTCAGGTCGTTGTAGAGAGCGATAAGGTCTCCCCTCAGCCTCCTCTTCTCCAAACTAAACAACCCCAGTTCTCTCAGCCGCTCCTCATAAGACTTGTGCTCTAGACCCTTCAACAGCTTCGTTGCCCTTCTCTGGACACGCTCCAGCACCTCAGTGTCCTTCTTGTACTGAGGGGCCCAAAACTGAACACAGTATTCGAGGTGCGGCCTCACCAGTGCACAGCCAGCTCACACCTCTGCCTCCCCTGAAAGAGGAGAGATATTTTCCTTTATTCCACTACCTCCGTTCAGTTAGCTGAGTTATGATGTGTTGATCATTATTCAAGGAGCTCAAGAGTGCCTGCTGTCATGCACCCTTAGACATCTCCAAGCATTGAAGTATGTGCCCTCTTTTCTCCAACACAACAATCTGTGGTTTACCTTCTCTGTAGAGAGAAGAGGTAAAATGCTGGAGTGGTTTTCTGTAACACATGTCTACAGAACAAAAATCACAGCCCGCTCAGTCTCTTCAACCTTTCTCTGAAAGATCTAAAACACTCAGACTATGTCCTTTACCTTGAAACCAATGCAATGCTACAATAAATGAAACTCTTCCTTAAAGCCTAGAAGTACAGGAGAAAATGCATTACCAAGTCTGAAGGTGTCCAAAGTATCTGAACTTGGAATTCCTGCAATCATGCAGAAACACAGCTTTGAAAACTATAATGAAAAAATCAAAGTAAGTCAGAGGTTTCCTCCTGCAAATACAAAGATACTTAGAGGTTTCCTTTTATTGAAAGGCTCCTTTCAGAAATCAGCACTGCAAGAATGTTTGCAGCCTGAACAGAGTTCAGGCCTCCTGGGAGACAAAGAATTTTTATAAAGGGGTCATTTTTCTACCTCTACAAGTAAAAAAAAAAAAAAAAAGCCCCGAAGGTCACAGTTTCTGGAAGCACCTAAACAACAACAAAGTAAAAACTTCTCCCTGCAAAACTAGATAATGAGGTCCATAGCATTGTCTTGGTCGACATTGGGTGAGGGTTTACAGCATTTAAAATAGTCCATCACTGTGGCTAAATTCGCTCACCACCTTGGAGACTCATACATTTCCTGTAAGGAAAACGTTTATTAAATACAATTCAGACTAATATAATTAATTATCTTTTACCAGACATCAACATATATGACTTAGGATCAGAAAAACTTTGCTGGGTTGCTGCTGAGTACTACAGCCAACCCTGGAGTTTGTTGTATTCGTCGGACTGTTTGTGGCACAATCCCTCAGCTCAGGGCAGGTTGTGACTGTAAATCCCCAGATTGGCAGATGCCCAGAAGAGGCCAGTGGTAGCCAGTCTGTGGCTAGTCTTGAGACAGCATGTGTAGTCTGGCCCAAAAAAGTACATAACAGAGGCAGTCTGCATGCACTGAATGGGGTCTCACCTTGACATTCACACAGCTAATACACCTCTTTCAATGGTTTAAAAAGTACAAGGGAGAAGACCAGCGGTGAGGTTGATGGGACAACAACACGTTGACTTGTCTCCTCCTCTTAGGAGATGAGGCTAAAAGCAAGAGGACACTCAGTAATGGTCATCTTTACCTAAAATATTGTTTAAAACTGCACCAGTAAAAATTAAACAAAAAAAGAACATTAGAAAGAGCAGATTTTTGAAACACGTATACACCTCTAACTTCTACTGAAACCAGTCCCAACCCTTGGCACATCCAACAATTGCTTAACAGCATGAAGTAGTCTTTAAGGGATCTTATCATACATTTTTCCATGCTTGCTCAGTACTCTGCATGAAAAAAGCAGCACAGAAAGGGTTGTTATTAGGAGCTCCACCTAGGCTGCGGCAAGGAGACATTGACCTGAGCGCAAGGGACAGAATTAGAGGGAAGAGGAAAAAAAGCACAGCAATGAAAATCCTTCCAGAATTAAAAAGGCCACAAGAACTTTGCCTGAACTAGTAGTTGTTGTTTTTATTGGATTATTTTATGGGGCTTTATGTTGTTTAATCGAAGAAAGAAAATGGATGCCATAAAATATGCAGAGCTAACTGGGGCTGTAGAGTACATTGCTGAATATTGCTAGTAATGCCATTTCCCCTTCACTGTCAAAAAATAAAAATATCATTCTTTATATCCCTGTCACATGGAACAGCGGTCCTCTCGTGCTTGCCAATCAATCATCTTGGAGTGCACCTTTACCTTGAGCAGTATGTGCTAGGACGGTGAATAAGGAAAGCTCAGGAAATAATCTCCCTTTCCACAAGATAGAATTCAATTTCCAGCATAGCTCAGACCAGTACTTTTCTTGAAAAGGTGACACCGTATATTACAGCAAAAAAGTGTTTTTCTGCTGCTAGTGAAAACTTTAGTGAGCATTATGATTATGTGGTTTGTACTCCAGGCACCAATGACCACCAAGCAGGCTAATAATGTGCGAATTCTGATGAGAACCAGCCCTCCAGCTGGGATAAAACATCAACAACTTTTTTCCCCGTTTTTTTTCCATTCTGCTTACTTTACTGCAAGATTCTTTTCTAGCTGCAGACAACTTCCCAAGATTCTCCTAGAGAGTAAGCATTTCACAATAAAATTATCCCACTCTGGTGCTCAGGTAGCCCTAGTTAGCCCTTTGGCCACTGTCCCAACAGGCTTTCATCTTTGACAGCCCCAGTTTGGTTTCTTCGAGTGGTGCTTCCCAGAAGCTTTTTGAAGACTCTCTGCAGGTAGATTGAGCTTTCACCACCGACTCTTTGAATCCCCCTTCGGATCTCATTAGATTTGGCAAGGATTTTGCCAGTCCCGAGCTTTGTGTCTCCTCCAAGCACAGCTGACAAAGGCCATGCAGCAGAGGGTGGCTGCGTCCATAATCTACTGCAATAAAGTCCAGAGAAAGCCCCACAAATGGACAGTGCCGAAGCACTGGCTCGCTGGATTTGCCTGCAATATTTCTAACCGTGAAGACGAGGAGACAGTTTTTCCCCTCTAGACGCCCTGAAGCTCAAAGTCCCAGCTTTTGCTCTGCAGATCTGGCCAAAATATCATTCTGTGAGCTGGTGCCTGACAGACAGACCCCGGCAGCCCCAGAGCCTGAGAGGGACAAAGAGGTCAGGAGGATTCAGCCCTCCAAAGTCTGTTGCTCACAGTGCTGCTGCAGCTTAGAAAGCTTATCCAGCCTTGCAAAGCTGTCAGGAAAATTTACCAGCCACCACACAAAAATTGCTTGCCGTTTACCACAGTGATTGATGGTAATGCAAGAAACTAATGGCATTTTACTTCCCTGTCGAAAGAAATTACTCACCCTGGGCCAGCAGGATTGGGGAAGGATTCTTTAATCCTTGCAGCAATTTTTAAATTAAACTCTAGTGTTCACAGGGCTGAAGACCGGTCAGACAGACAGCAGCCTGCTTCAGGATGGATTCAAACATGATATAGCACATGGGCAGATAGGTCCAGCACAGCAATAAAATAGAGTGAAAGGCAGCTGCACTCTGCGCTTCTGACCTTTTTTTGAAAAGTTTACAGATTTCAGGGGGCCAAATTCATTTCCAGATCGTTAATCTCTAACAAAGACCTAGGTCCTGGCACTGTATATGTAACAAAAAGTTGGGGAAATAACAGGACAAAAAGGCCATAATCAAAAATTGGAGGCAACTGATCCAAGTGGTACACAGGAAGGTGCTCCCATTTGGTCTATACATACAGAAGAGTATAGTGGTATAGAGGGTCAATTCACTTCCTAAATCAGTAGAGTTGATAGGATCATTCCCTCTGTGGCTTTCCCTTTCCTTCCTAACATGAGTACTAAACCTTCGTTTATCCTTTAGCATTTTTCCTTTATCATTGCAACCGGTCTGTTTGCCACCAGGACTGCTCTGTTCTGGTTTTACCTGCAGTACTGGCGTTCCCCCTGTATGGATGGCAAATCCTCCATCATGGTTCAGTCACAACATCCTTGTTAAACGAGCTACTTAATAGTTTGGAGGCAGACAACATTCATTCATTAGCTGGCAGGTCAAGGGTGAAGGACTAAAAAAGGTCCTTTACCAGGAGCTGATTCTTATAAGCAGTAGCACAGTGGGCTCCAACACCTAGCACTGCCCTCGGGGAATTTCAGTAAGACAAATAGCAAGGGACATTCCACAGCACTTTTGAGGATAGGAATTAGCTACTCTTACAGTTTTGATTTTGGTTAGCCTCTGTTTTCTTGACCAGCCTTTATGATTCAAGCTCCTATACATCCTCAGAAGCCAGATGAAAAATGGTCTCTGCAAAAGGTCACGAACAAAGAAGGGGGAGAAGAAACAATTCAAGTCTCATGAAGGCTACACATGCCTAGGTGCTAGCTACTAAAAAGTCGCTTAAACTTTCAGCATTTCAAAGCATACACTGTGTTTGCAATAACAAACACTCTAAAAACAGGCTTTCCCACTGGGGGAGTTGGGGGGCACTGAATCAACTACCTATAAAACTGGCTACAATCCTTTATAACATATTCAGTGGTTTTCAGTGAAAAACACTCACAGTGAGATACTGTGTCCCACTGAGCATTAAGCACTTCCCATTCGTGTTCTGCTTTTTCAATTCTAACTAGTCCCTAACCCTGTTAGTCATGAATTTGTGATTAATGAGCCTTGTTTAGAGGATGTGAATACTGAAATTGTCCTGATATACAGGCTCTAACCACAGAAAGACGATCTAATTCAGCAAGGGAATCTGCTGTGCTTAGGGGGGATTCCAAACCTTCAATAAAGGAAATCAGATGTTAAGTCATTTTAACAAGGGGCAGCATGCTGTGCTCTCGGCTCCGAGGTGCCATGCAGTGGTCTCACAGCTTGGCATCTGGGAACAAAATCATCTTCATGCATTAAGGATGCTTAACATCTGCTTGTAAATCTGGGGCCAGTCAAAAAATGGCTGTGACTGAAATGAGAATGGTGCAAGTGTGGTTTTCTACCAGAATTCTTAACTATGAGAAACATGCAGACATACACACCCGTGCACACACTCTTTTGATCTAATACAGCAAAGGACCAATAACCCAGGGCTAAACTAATTATGACTAGTTATGCTTGAGCAGGAAAACAGCAGCCACTCCTCTCCTGCTTCAAGGCGACAAGTAAAACAAGTGCCTTTGTGGCTCTTCCTCCCTGTGCCTGGAAGGGAAGAACTGTCCCTTGGGAGTCTTCCTCTCCCAGGGTATCCAGAGGAGCAGATTACTGAGCACATGGGGACAGGCAGGATACTCTCCACTGAAGCCCTCCACTCCAGGCTCGATAGCAGGGCTAGAGAAAGCCCTGTATGCAGTCTGATCAGCTCAGCCTTCTTGTTGACTAACAGAAAATGTATTTCCCAGGTCATGAAAAATCTGATAAAACAGTGAAAAACAAAAAGACAGTATTTTTCATTCAATAAGATCACCCATCACATGCCCATCAATACTTGGAAATAATTCCGGGGGAGAGGGGGAGCTTAATTATATTTGAAATGGTTTATAAAATGTACCAATATGGAATAAACATTCCTTGTTCTGCTACAGCAGTCACTTTCAGCCATATTTCAGGAGGCTAATTCTGGAGACCAGGAGATTAATTCCTGGAGACAAGCCCTTTTTCCCCTTCAGCTCCTCCCCAGCTTTTCAGAGAAAATGACCTGGTCTGATCTTAACACATCTTGAAGAAGACAGAAAGATTAATTATGCTCCTCCCTACTTCATCTTCATGGCACATCTGAGCAGCTTCTACCTTTATTTCCAGGGTCCTTTTGATTGTACTGCTGAGATATTCAAAGACTCATTAAAGCTAAGGGGAAGTCCCATTCACTGAGACTTAGTATGGAAAGGAGGTGGGGGAGGGAGGCTTAAAGTTATCTTGTACTTAAGTTAAAGAGACCATTGGTGAAAATTTATTCATAAATCAAACTCACCACCCTCAAAGAGTCACCCATCCTTGCAGTGCTTGCACACAGGAGATGCTATTGGGACTAAAGGGCTGAGAAATGCAGCCTGCTCCAACAACTGGGTGACTCCACTCGTTCCTACAGAACCAAGGGACGAAGAAAGGAAAGCAAAGCAACCTGCCTTACATTTTTGTAGACATAATTTTGCACCTACAAATTGCAATTGTTTTCCAATTGCAAAACTAACATCAAGTTAGAGGTCAGCTTTCAGACCAGTCTCCTGCAAAGGTGGTGTTTGTCAATGCCTGCATGATTGTGGTTGTAATTATTTCCTCCAGCAATTACTGTCGCTATATCTGACCTTATCCTAGAGTCAAGTACCAAGGCATTAAAGTGACAACATCTTCTGTGCAAATAATTGCTGACACAAAACCTTATTATCAATTACTAACGTCAATAGCTTGTGGATATTAAAAGTGAAGCCAGTATATTACTGGGGCTGAGATTGCTTTCTAATCTGATAGTAAGGCTATAAATTATCTGATTTGCTGATGAAGAGCTCAAATTACAAAGGCACCATTCAAAAAAAAAAATAATCACTAAATATATGGATGACTTCCTTTGATTTTAAGTGGTGTTGAGAAAGTGCTCTGTTCTTTCCTGGTGGTGTTGCCTTCCTGACTTGAATCTCCACTGTCAAGCTATCATCCTCAATTAACTTCAGGCACAACTATTTTCAGGTATAACACTCTGCCTGCCAGCATAGCAGCAGGCTTCAAAAAGTGGGCCTTCACGCTATAGTCTAAAGCTCATCTATCAGAAATACCAATATTATCCCTCTTTTTTACTTTTTAGAATTGTGAAACCTCAGCAGTACCATTACAATCAAGGTTGTACTTACCCCTGGGAACATTTTATCTTATTTTCACATGGGAAAACCCTTTCTTTACAGAACATTCCTGCTGTTAAGATATCACTGCAGTTTTATGTGAAATTAAGTAGCTAATGTCATACACGTGGTGCTGCAAAGACTGAATCATGATATTAAGGGAAGTCAGAGTTCAATTTCCCTGCGTGCAGCAGGTGAGATACATGCATTGAGAAAGGCTAGATCTGGAGAATGTAATAAACAGTCACAGGTGAATATAAAATATAAATGGAAAATGCACTTCTCCATATTTATTACACCTTTTACATCTAAATCAGGCAGATTTCACTCCACAGATTGAGACTGATCTAAAGTAATTTAGCGGGAGGCTGGTAGTTGAAACACATAACCACATTTCTAGAACAATGTAATTACATTGAATTTAATGTGATTTCCTGCCACTGGTTTAAAAGTGCAGCCTCCTCCACATTCTCGATTTACGCTGAACATGACACTTGATGTAAGATTACTTTTACGGAGCCAGGTAAAGCATTGCATAAGGGGAGAAAGTATGCTATGACTCCTTGAATTCCCCAAGACCATCATACAAAGATGTCAGTTATGAAGTACCAGTAGGTTCAAATCTTAAATTTCTAGAAAGATGCTGTCTCAGCAGATAACCATTGATTTTAGATTTCATTTTCATTAAATATCTCACAAGGAACAATTTTGTTTACCTTAAGAACTTGTGCACAAGTCAGCTCTGCTCTATGGGGCAAAGAAATTTGAAGGGAAATTTGCTCTTAGTAGAAGACTTTTCAGGTTTTCGTATGTTGTACATGCTTCTGAGAGTGCTATATTAGAGACTTTTTATAAAGAACAGGCTAATAAATGGACACAGCAGGTCATACCCATTAAGAATAGCTAGAAAATACTGGGGAAAAAAGTAATTGCAATTTGAATGCAGACCAATAATTTGAATCTTAAAACAAACACAAGGACAAAGGGCTGGAATTCTATCAAAGTTAGGAATAAAACAGCACAGACATTGATATTCCTTTAACTCCTACAAATCAGTTAAAATCTGATCTAGAGAGAGAAGGTGTGCAAGCCAATGCGTTGGGAGAGCCCATGCTGCCAGCAAAAGCGTACTAGATAAACGGAAGAGTTACTCTTAAAAAAAAAAAATACCACAAAGCTTATAGCTGATCAGATGAAACCCTGCAAGCCCACCTAGTATGAAACAATTCAAGTAATCTCTTTGCAGAGTAATTTCAAATAGCAACCAAAGTTGTAAAAATCGAGGCATATTTACAATCAATTTGCAAACAGAAAGAAAAATGATTAAATTGATCAAAAATGCTATTTACTGCTGGCAGTTCATTTAGCTTTCTGCAGAATGTTTCAACATTTATATTCCTTCATTGGAATAAATAAGTATTGAAATATAATGGATAATGAAGCAGATGCTAAAAGACAATAAAAGTGCATAGGTTCTTTTTTTTTTTTTTCAGCAGACCAATATAAACTTGAATGAAATAAAAGTTTAAAAGCAGGTTTTAAAGCTGGGGACTTTTATGAAAAGTAAACGAACAATAGATTTAAAGCAGTATAATTATCGATGAATCACAGCACTATGAAAATGGCCTCAGAGAGCTCCAAATGCATTATAAACTGCGGAGGAGGAGGACGAACGAGGGAGAAAAGAGCCCCTAGAAGGAGCCAATGCTGCAGCCCTCGCTCAGATAAACCACCCTGCATTTATGCAGCAAAGTCGGCTGCATTTAGGTTATAAAGCCAAATCCTGAGATTCTTCCTTCCATGGAAGTTTTCTTTGACATGAACAGAACTGTGGAAAAATCTCAGGATGCGCAGGCTTGCAACAAGCCAAGGAGGAGACCTCAGTGCCTTCGAGCTGCTTTTCGACAGTCGATGTCGAGCACCACTGAGCAAAGCAATGTGTTGCGAAAGGCTCACACAGCCGGGCAACACTATGCCAAAGTGGCAGCGACGAATGCAAACGTGTTACAAAAAACAAAGAACGGAACAGCTTTTGTCTGGGAAACGACGGCGTGTATTATTGATGGCTCAGCAGCCAGAAGACCTCAGCGCATGGAGAGGATAATGGGTTTGTCATCTCCCTGCCAGGAAAGGACTTGAAGAGAGTTGAAGAGAGGCAGCGTTTCAGCTCCGTGCCTACCCTGTGACCCTGGTGTGCGGTCCCGCAGTGCACAGCAGGGAAAGCAGCGCAAGCTCAGCCGCGATGTCCACCTGCCACAGCCAACCCCAATACACTCAACCCCACTGCACACCCAACAGACGCTACATCTCAGTTCTTTCTTCCTGAGCCGGACAAGCTTCCCAACAGCCTCAGCATTTCCAGATTTCAAATCCTTAGGAGGGTTTCTTCAAAGAGCAAATACATTTGCAGAAATTAATTTTGGGCTACAGCTTCTTAAAAAGTACCCATTTCTACATCAGGCAGATTAGCGGCAGAGCCTGCTAGAAGTTACGGTCTTAATCAAAACCAAAAATGTACTAAGCAGATTTTCCCTTTTGATTACTGAAAAGCCTACTTTCTTCAAGGTGTCTCGAGACAAGAAGCAGTTTGCTGAAACAATAAGAGATTTGCTGGATGCCAGAAGGCCCCCTTTTCATCCCCGATCACCTTCTACAGCTCAGGAAGATAATCCTGCCAAGAGTACATGGAAATACGACAGGGGAGACAGGACCCTTATTAGGTTAAATCATTCAATTGCAAACCAGGACCAACCAGACAGAAATACTGTGATTCAAACTTGGACAAAAATGGTTAGAAATGAGAAACAATTTGGCTATGGCAGGATTACCACTACATTAGCCAGGAGGTCAACCCATCTATTCAGGACTTCCATTATGCAGCAAAAGGACTGTGAAAATCTCTGCTCACCCAATCACCACTACAACAGTTACATATTCAGATTTCTTTCTGGAATAAGTACAAATTTGCTTTGATTGACTGACATGTCATCACTTAATACATTCATTGCATGTCAAGGGAAAACTTGACTGAATTCACAGTGCTGTACTGATTGAGTTCCTAATAGGAACAGTTGTCAGAAGGACTTGTAAGGATAACTTTCAAAACCACATTTTCTAGTTGGCAGAGGACTTTCTGCACCAAAGAGCCTCTCCGTGTCGACGTGCAGGACTTTCTGGGACACAGAGATGGACAGCCCCTCTCTTCCCAGTTGCCATCAGCCCACGACATGGCAGCTGGCTGCAGCCACCCCGACGACTGCACAATACTTTTTCTCCAAAGTCCTGTATTTGAGACATGCAGTTGTGGAGTCAGAAAAAGCTTTGCTGGAGACTCATGAGCAAGCTGTGGAAGAGAAGCTGGAGACCAAATGAGGGGAAAAGGTCTCCTTCACACCTTCTACCCAAAAAGTCCCCCGAGTACAAACTACCCAACCACAGAGCTCGAGGGTGAACAGAGGACACAGGAGGTAGCATAGCTGGAGGTCAGTGTCTACCCTAGCTGAAAACAGGGAAAGATTACAAAGAAAACCAACACAAGAAGAAACTCAATTCAAGTTTGACCCCTTGGTCAGTGCCCCAGCCTTGGGGCTTGCTGCCTGCCATGCAATGGGCAGCTCCCTGCCGATCTCAACCTCTGCCTACGAATGAAAAAAATCTGCTGAGCTTTCCTCTGCTCCTGACCCCTCCTCTGAAATTTTCCCATTCGTTTAGAAAGGTGTTCAAGACACAGGTTTCAAATGAACCTAAGCATTTCCAAATTCCTTTCCTTCTCTGCAGAGACCTGTAAGGTCCTGAAATGACCTACCTTCAGCATTCATGACGTGGGCAAACAGGGTCCCTGGCTGCCTTCACCCTGTTTTAATTAGACCAAGAGGGGAAAAAAGCAGTACTTTTCAATACTTAAAACCAACCAGTTTCAAATAAATATTTAAAGTTGTCCTGATTGTTAGATAAGCAGGTTCTGCAAAGCAATTGCAAAAGTTGCAATTGTTTTGCCATACGGTTGCCAGCAGCTGGAAGCTCCAAGATGCCCATTTCAATCAGAAATTTTCCATTTCAAATGCATTTGGCAGTTTGTTCGAGGTGAGAAGTGCTTCTAAACACGTGAGCTTTCAGAAGACTGCAAGCAGTAAAGCACAGGTGGCTTTTCTTAAAGCCTTGGTCAAAGCACAGCTTTCTGTAAACACTGCTTTTTATAAGTAACTAAATAAATAAATAAGAAAAGGTGCTGTGCCATACCTTCTGCACTGCTATTACGCAGCTGACAGGCTTCTGCTAGACCAGACAAAGCCTTCGGTCAGTCCCACAGAATATTCACAAGACAAACGAAAAGAACAGTGGGAGGAATTGGCTTAAAAGTGCATTCATTGTACTTTCCTTTTCTTTAAATGTAATAATATGCAACGGCTCCTTGTGGTGTTGAATAGACAATACTATTAACTCTTTTTTCGCTCCAGCACTTCAACCATTTTTACTTACATTCTTCCACCTAATCACTACCTAGATGTTGTTAAAATCCATCCCGCACTATGGGCCAAATCTTGAGGTCCCCACTCAAACCCTCTCTTAAATGAGTTCTTAGTAGGATTTTTGCATGATTAAGCATCACAGATTTTTTTTTTCCTAACTGATATCTGAATAAAGAACACAAGATTTGGCCCTGATCATTACCATAATGCTTTCATGTTTGCCACTCAAAAGCCTAAAAATATGGCATAGAAGCCCTGTGGGGAATTAATGCAAAGTGTCTGCATTTGTACCAGGAACCAATCGTTGAAAGAAAGAAAAAGGACATTTGAAATAAACCTGGAGGATGCATTAGCAGAAGCACTTCTGAGCAACTTGCCATTTAAAGCACGCACAGGACAAATTCATCTCAAGAGTCACTTCAAAGGGAATGGTCCATAATCAAAATTAATCACAATTAATTTGGCCCTAGGTTTCTGCCACTGAGAGGCAGGCTCCCGCAGTCAGAGCTGCGGGCAGCGGATGGCAGGAATCACATCCACAGCGTCCACCTCTGCTGATATTGCCAATTCTTCTGCTATGCTGGTGCCATCGTAAAACACTGCAGGAGGACTCAGGCCAAATTTGCTTATCGGCTCTGAACCATGAGGGCAGCCAGCAATATGTGCTGAATGGTGCTCTTTTTGAGGATGTCATCTTTCTATTTATATTACCTAATTCTTCTTCTCCAACTCCCTGTGGCAAACCAACAGCTGAAATCATACAGTATAAGCTAATAGGGTTATATAAGTGTCCATTTGCTGTACATATGCTCTCCCCCCTAAGGCAAGCGATCACCACGACTCTGTAGCAAGAGAGGTACACCTTCCATTTTTGATGTCTAAGCACATCAGACTTTTGGAAGTGCTTCAGAGAGTGTCTCTACCCTTGTCGGAGGAGGACATGGGGGTAGCTGAGCATGAAGCAGACAGCAGAGAACTGCCATGGAGGCAGAATCAAACAGAGGTGCTTCTGGGCTGGACATCTGCCCCTCTTAACCCCCATGAAACACAGCTACACCAAAACAAGGCTAGCTCCACATGTGGCACCTCTCACCGTACTGCTGAATAGACACAACCCTCCAGCTTTTTGCCCAGGCTTAATTCCTTGCTCTGCCTGCACAAAAGGAAAAAATTTCCTTGATATGGAAAGAGCTGGCTTCCCTGTCTCTTGATGTTTCTCAGTCTCCACCACCCAAGATTTGTGTTTTCAAGCTAATTTTGCTTCTCTGTCCTCTTCTGGTTTTCCCAGCATCACCCTCCAACTCCATTTTTGCAACACAAAGGCAAAATAATTTACATAAACAATTAAGCTGTTTCAAAGTAAACTGGGTGTATGGAAATGGATACTTCCTTTGTTTCAAATATATTTGCCTTGCATACTTACACTTAAAAGAAACAATATTAATCACTGTAATCTATGAATTCCTGTACCCTTCACCCCAAGGTATGTAAAAAAGGCATAGGCCCTATAGCATGATGGACTTTTGGCACCAAATCTCTTGCTCTCTGGAAGCATCCAGTGTTTAAAACCTCAGAAAACTGTCTAGGAAATCTAAACCCATATGACATGAAGTTTTGAGTATGCATTTTATTTACGCATATTCACATTTTTTTGTTTGCTACGTTCTACCATTAAACTGCGCTCAAATTCAGAAAGACCCATTTCCAGATACAGTTTGAACCTTTCTCCAGAACAGTATGAATACACAATCCAGGAGAGGTGGGGGCTTTGCTCTTTTACACGTATACCTACTGTATATGCATACCTTCTTATTTTACCCACTTCGTAAGACTGCTGCTGCTTCCTCCTTGGCAGTTTTAAGGGCACAGATGCTCCGAGCTCTTGGGGAGAATCGCACGGACAGCAGTGCCACTTCCCAAACTGGCTACTCCCTTCGGTTTTCTGGCCAAATCCATTAATCAGGCCTGATCCGGGGAGCCCGCATGTGCATGTTCTGTAAAATCCCCTTACAGAGCACTGTTTTCCACCGAAATGAAACTTTGCCAAGCTCCCCCATGGCACGCCAGCCACGGAAAGCAGAGAGCACAAGCTAATGGGACCCTGCACAAGTCCATTTGCCACACATATGCTACGTATAACCTCAGGAATGGGACCCCGCTTCACCATGTGACTGAAGGGAAGGGACAGCTTTCCAGCTTCCCGTAGTCCCCCGTGCTGCACGCACAAGTAGAATTGCTTTCAAATGCCTTTGCACTGCAGTGTTGCGCTTCTGTCCATTCGCCTCCCCGGCAGACTCAGCAGCCTTCTCAGAGAATTTCTTTTCTCTGCTTGCTTCCTCCCAGCAGCCACATCAAACAGACATGTATTACCCAGCTTGGAAACTGCTGCTTTTATCCTCCAGGTGAAGAACTGAAGTAGTTAGTGTGCATACATTTCTGAATGGTCTTCAGTGAGAAAATGCAATGTTCCTATTCCAGGGAATAAAATAATAACTTGCTTTTCAAACTTCCTGTTTTTAAAGCTGATAAAAGCTGCTGTTACAAGCGATAGACAATTTCTAGATCTAAACAGACCTCCCAGTTCTCAACTACATTGTTTGTGCCACTATTTCCCTCGCTGATCTGCCACAGATGACAATTTCTCCAGCGCAGCCTGTAGCCAGCTCCAGCTCCCCCAGCAAACAGAAACCCCCAATTTGGGGTGTAACACTGTACTTCTCTTCCTTCTCCCACTGCAAGCAAAGCCAGTTCATCTGACTCAGATATTTTTCAAGCAGTAGAATAACGGCTTCAATGCAGCTACATCCTATTAATGCTGATATATGCAAGACCTTTTAAAAGGCCTGGGGAAGACAGATTTCACTTTGTTGAGATAAATTTAGACACCAGAAACTATAAAGATGAGGGAATCCAATAAACTATTATTTATCTTCCTTCTTCATTTCAACAGAGTTTGCCAATATATAGCGCTATGGTTTTACCCACATGCCAAAAGCTGCAAATTCAGTTCCTCTAGGTGTTCAGTCACGCAAGGACAAAATTGATTCACTGTCCCTTCTCCCATACTGAATGTGTATTCTGGAGGGGAATCTTCCCAGAACGTAGTATTATCCCTCCAAAAACACTCCAAGTTTTTGAATCTAAGTTCATGTGACATATAGCCAAGATACATGAAATTCAGCAACTGGAAATGTTGGATTCTTTTCTGCAGAGCACTTACTGCCTCCTGCCAGCAGACAGTCTTTACTGAACTCGACGAAAATGATACGAGCCTGTGTCAGGCTCCAACACTGCAAAAAAAGAATGAGCCATCACAGTATCGTATGAGGAATATGTCATTTTCTCCATCTTTTCTTGGATGGTGAAACAGAAGCACAAGGAAAGCAAGCAAATCACTCAAGGCCACACCAAGAATAGCACCAAAATCCCCAACCATAGGACATGCTACATATTTGTAGTAACAAAAATATATCTGTCATTGCATGTCACACAAGCTCATTCAAACTAAAAATTTATCACTTGCTTCGGACTCCAGCCAGGTGATGGCAAATATATCATGGAGCTGTCAACAATCTGATAATCTTGGCTGTGAAGTGTAGGAATACAAGAAGCTTAAAAATATACTGGTCCTTCAGAAACCATAAATTTTGCTGGCTCTTTCTCACATAGCACTGGGTAATAGGTCTACTCCAGCTATTTCACTCCCACCTCCTGCAGTTAAAAAGTTTCATTTTGCATGTCTCTTTAGAGAATGACGATCAGACATGAGGTAGTAAAAATCACCCATGGGTATACAGATAAAAAAAAAAAAAGGCCCTCTCTGGCTTGACTGAGAAGAATTACCAGTGGCAGATTTAACTGGAAAGTCTGTACCGAAATACAGGACACACACAACTGGATTTTCAGAGCGTCCGCAGAAACAGCTGGAATGACATCTCTGTCCATCTGGAAACCTGGTCTGTTATGCTCTTTTAAGCAGAGAAAAAAGCAAAGAGAAGCAAACGAGGACCTTTCCTCCTCCATCCGAAACCAAACCATTTAGACAAAAATTTAAATCAGGGTGGGGGGATGATCTTTGATTATCAACACAGTAGACGTTTCAAAGGATATTTCCTCACAAATAAGGGCTTGTTTGTCACATTTCACACTGGCCACATTTTTGGGAGACTATCAATAAAAAGCAAACCTCCTTGTTGTTCAAGTTATGATGCTTTATGGTCAGCAAGCTCACTAAGGACTACATTAGCCTACTTAGCCTAAACACTACTACCCCTACAGCTGTGTGATGTGGCCCGGCTATAGAAGGCAGCTTAACTCACCATTCTTTGTGCAGATTCAGTTCTTTAAATGAATTTCTCTTATGCCAAATGGCTTGGTGTACCTGCCATTCTTCATTTCCTACTCCGGCCACAAACTTCAATCTTCTCTCCATAGCACTTAAACAGTGCATAATTACAACTAATTATCGATCACTGAGGGATTACTAGTTGACAAATCCAATTTTCACACTGTTATCAAGCATGACTGACTGCAGACCGGAAAGGATAAAAACTACCTGTTGCTGTCTTAGAAACCTGCGGGTCTATACGCTGGGTGGGACCAGTGTTGTCACCGTCACCATTATTAAACCCATCAGACTGCAGTGGCACCTGAAGGCCAATGTGTTTAGAGACCTATTCTGTAAGACGCTATAAATCTACACAAAGTGACAGTCCTCACCCCACAGAGTTTTGCAAGCCTAAAAAAAGCCAAGCCTTTTGCATCTGTAAATGTATTCAATTTGGCTGCGTTTGTACCACTTTTGCATTCCATTTCTGCAAGTATTCTCCCAAGCAAGCTAGCTGGCAGAGGTGTTCAGAGAAACAGCTCATTTCAGGGAAAAACACCACTCAATTTTCCTCAAAGCAAATTTTAAATTTGCATGCTTTGGTGCACCTGCTGATCTCAACAAATTGGATCAATGAAGGAAAGGAGAGCACTGTGCAACCCCGGTGCCCTGGAAATGCGGCGCACACCCAGCCCATTAATGTTATTCGTTAGCTGCAGCAGTCCAGTTACCCAGAAATCAGGAGTCTGCTGTCGCATGGTCTGTGCACGGTACAATTGAGGCACTGTGCAAAGAGGGTACTTAAGAAAAAAGAATTAAAAAAATCTTGAGAGAAAAATACATGGAGCTGCTCAAACATCATTGAATGGAGTAAAAAGCAATGTTTTCATAATAAATCACATGATTAATTTTTTCCCAGTTGTATTTCAATAGAGTTATTCACATAATTCAAGTAGACACAAATCCCAGTGTGAAAATATCTGTGCTCTTGTAGCCCAGTGGCAGCCCTTCCAGCATGACTTACAACAAAAGACTGAAAAAGCTCACTCCCGTGGTACACACAAATTGGTTTATTATTAGAGCTCATCCAGCACCATTATTTTCTGACAGTAAATGTGGTTTTAACAGAATTGAAATTTCCATGAAGAACATTTTTCTTGCAAATGTTTAACTTTTCTTTTGGGAAAAACCACATTTTTGTTTCATGTCTGTTTAACATTAAGATACATTTCCCTTTCCATCCTGTTCCAAAGGAAGCACGACACAATTTAGAAAATGCTGCACTAAATCTCCCTGGCTCCTAAAATAAAAATCTGAGAATGAGCCTCACATAAAGAAAGATTGCAAGTGCCTTACTAAGGACTTTACTCATTAAAAAAGACTCAACTCTATTCTGCTTCTTGTCTATGAAAGTGAAATATGATTTTATTAAATGAAGCCCTTAATATGTTTGCTAAGACTCTGTCAGGCTGAACATTAACTATGTTTCCATTGTTTTTCAAGTCCAAAAAGAAAGTTGCTTTGCAAAGAGACAAGCTCACTTATAGCTTCTTAACCTGCAGACTAGCGGAGAAGTTTGCTTTATTAAGTGCATTTGCAATGTCCAGCACACACAAGGGGCACAGTGCGTTCATAAAAACAAAATGCACAGCTTTCAGAAATCATTTAAGGAAGGAAGGGAGGGGGGAAAAAAAAAAGAAAAAAGAAAAAGAAAAAACCGTGTTACATGCATTTCAATTTTGGGTAGCAAGACTGCATACATGAGCACACAGGCATTGTCTACTGCCTGGGTGCACCCCAGGATGCGTTGAGAACACCCCAGCAGAGACCTGCCCCTCCTCAGTAAGAAATAATACCTGGGGGAGCCTTCCAGGCTGCCATGTCTCCGACCCTTTGCAGAGGGCTTGCACCACTGGCTGAACAAGTTGCTAAATCTTCCCCCATAGAGGCATTCTTGAGGTGATGCATTGAGTCCATTCAGGGGGATCACAGCTGGTGAAGTAGCTTCCCACCCCAGCCGGGGCACCTGCACCAAGCCACATGCTTGCCCAAAATTATTCCCCTCCTGACCTGCTGTTGATTTTGCCTGTGTTTTCTGCTTCAGACACAAGCCAGACACAAGTCCACTCTGCCCTCTCCTGGCCTGCATACAGATCCTAGCCTGTGCAGTCTTCCTGAATCTCCCCTGTGCGGAGGCCTGGGATGGAGGGGATACAGGTGTGCTGCGAAAAGCCCAGGCCTCTAAGGGACAGAGGCCCAGGGAAGATGGACTGGGCATCACCGTTTGGGGGGCAGCACAGGATGCACGCACAGGATGGCACCTCCCTGCCCGCCAAACTCACCGCCCTTGCGTTGGGTACTCTTTTGGCCATTCCAAATACATTTGCCCTGGTAAGAGAGCTAAAGGGCAGGAAGATCCCCTTGGCCCCATAGTTCTTATTCAAAAATAACAGTTTGGGGGTGGAAGGTGCATTGCCTTCCCTCCTTTTGGAAAGCATCTCATATTTGAGGTGTATCACTGGAACGTGAGCAATAAAAATAGTAATTTGTAAAATGAAAGCAATGACAGACATTTCTTGTAAAAACACCATGAGACATTACAGATAAAATAACGTTACATACATAGGCTAAGCGTTAGAACTGTTATCATCAACAACAGCATGGGGGACACAGCAGTTTAGCAAAGGAAGTGAAAAATAGCGAATGTGATGTAAGAGGCAGAGAGGATCTGCGCTGGCAAGTTGTAATTACTGAAGCTGAAACCCAGCCAGGATCCTGGTTGACTGCCTCTGGGCTTGTGAAATGCAACCTGGAATCTTTAAATGACCAAATAATTGGGACCTGGCTTTCATGTCGCCAATGAGACACCGCCATTGACATGGCCACACCAGCACAGCTGTCCAGCACTAACATGGAGAAGGATCAACCACAGTACTCATGATTTCAGACATCTACAACCAAATATTGACCTGAACCAGATCTGCTTTGCATGGTCATTTTTCTTCCCAAGGTGGTACAGCTCCACGTTTCTTTTGACCATTCTTCAAGTTCAGCACCCTGTAAGCAACTAATGTCTAGTCAAAGGACATCATTCATCCATTTTATCGTTCCCAGAATGCAAAGATATCTACCCAATTTCCTAAGAAACATTAATATTAAAGTAGCTTTCTCAGCCCAAATCATGCAAGCTGAACAAAGTTCTCCTGACGTTTTATGACAAGGTGATTAATAATACCAAGAAGAAGAATGAAATGATACCAGATTATAAACTATTGTAAATCTTTCACTCATCCCAGGAATAATGAATGTAGATTTCTTAGGAGAGCAGTACAGATTTAAACAGAATCGTTTGAGTTTTCTTGTCAATCAAGATGCTATTTATATAATAGCAGAAACAGACAATGAACTCATTTAATCTTAAAATGAGGATGTAGCACATTCAGGCAAGGGTTATATGCACTTCTTTAGCATTTTTTTTTCTTTAAAAAAAAAAAAAAAAAAAATTTAAAAACCANTTGAAAAACCATCCTAAGCTAGAATTTCCAAAATTCCTGAAGAAAATGTTCTATCTTAATCATCATTTCTGATCACTGACCCTCCCGTCTCCAAGCAAGAGCCACAGCAACAAGAAGTTCAGTGTTCATTTCACCCAAACTTAGTTGGACTTAGAAAGCCTGAGCTGACATGACCTACTTTTTTTCAAATACTTATGTGAAAAAGTTTAAGAGTATGGTCAAAACTGTACTGGCCTAAGCATCCACTGGACCAAAATGCCCCAAACTTCCTTGACATGGGTCAAGCAAAAAGCAAATGCAAACTCTTCACAAGTTGTTCTAGAAATGCTGTTAAGTCTTCAACCCCCACCCCAAGACAAGGGTTACGCCCTTGTTCTGTTTCTGGCTACACAGGGGAACTCTGCGCTCTCTGACCTCTTGAGGCAGGCTGTCCTAGACGTTACCTCAATGCAATAATTAATAAATAATAATACTGAATTTGAGTTCGTGCAACTCGTACAGGCTAAATGTTCCAAAGAAAAATGAATAATGCATGCAGAAGAGATTCATTTGGGGAAAAAAAACTAACTTAGTTTGAAATAAAGCCCTGGTTGCCTTGGCAAAGAGGATTTAATTGCTGTAATCACGACATCTCACATAAGGTCGCTGTTTGAGGGAGTCCATAGTACTGCTACTCATTCTGTATCTGCTCCATAGCAAATAAAGGACTACGGGCCCCAAGAGCATCAGTGAAATACTTCTGAAAAGGTTTAAATTATTTTTAAAGGGTTATTAGCTTTGGCAAGTGAGTCAAAAGTCATCTTAGCTGACGAGCATAGGTACTTATGCCACATTATGGAGATAACAGCAGGAAATGCCATAACGAAGACTGTAGTACTAGTGTTACTGTGTGTCATTAAAAACAGTACCCAAAACATGACCATTCCCTATCCATCTGTGTCCTATCCACCCACCCACCCAGGGTTACTACTGCCACTAACAAACTTCCCAGTAATTATCAGAAATACGAAACCAGAACACTGGCGCACACACATGTGCCTTGCACACAACCAAATTCAAATAGTTTTACTGGCACAAATCCTAAGCAACTCTACGGAAGTCAATTAAAACACCCCTCTTTTCTGTGTAAGAGAGAGAAGACTCTGGCCAGGCAAATTAAATTAGAGATGGGCCAGAGCCAAACTCCCAGATCCAAAACAACCCAAAACTCACAATGCATTTGGATCCCGGTCCAGATTCTCACAGTCTGCTACCGCTTCTCCCTCACCCTCTGCCACCTCCCAGGACGGGACAAACTTTTCAGACTGTCCCCAAGCATCACTTGGTGCATTTTATCACCATCTTCCATCAGGGATCCGCATCAAAGTGCTCATACGTGTGCTTCCTGTGGCCACTTGGCACACTTCTTGCCCAGACCCTCATTAACTTGAGCAGATGCTTAGAAAGCCCATGAACAAGGCACTGCCTATCCCACACTTCTGCTTCTCTTCCTTTCCCACTTGCTGTCTTCTAGGACCAGCACAATTAGAGATGGGGATTCAGTGAAAATGCATTTGAGGACTCCTTCATTAATACCACAAAAGTTTGGGCCACACAGTGAGAAAAAAGCAACCAAGAAAGTTCACTTGGCAGGAAAATTTAAAAAAGGGTATAGTGGGGAGGGGAAGGTATATTTTGGTCCTTGTGAGCAACTTAAATGAAAGCACGGCAGGAGCAGAGGGAGACCTGCTGGAGCCACGCCTGCTGGCTGAGAGTGATAAGGGTGACAAATTTGCCCCACAAACATGGGGCTGCTTGAATACGGCCCTCCCAACGGCACCCTCCTCATCGGGATACCCCTGGAAATACTGCTGCTCTGACCAATTCCTCCTCTGCTGGGAATATCCACAGTATCTCTGCAGGGATCCTAAGGAGAATATATTTTAGAGATGTTTTCCTCTTCTGTATTTGTATGTGACTCTCAACACAGGATGACGCACTGCTCCATGCAGGGCACTGACACGCAGCACTGCTCAGGGCAGGGGGCTTTTAAGTGGCAGACTGAAAGCTGGGGGGACATGAGAGATGAACCCCGCCACACAGGAGCAGCTCCCTGGGCTCTGGGAAGCTCAAGAAGAGCTGTCGCTGCCATACCCCCGTGCAAAGCAATGCTGGCCCCACTGTGTGGGGGCTTTTTGCAGCTGTGCTGGCACGAGGCATCACCTTCCTTGCACTGCCCTGCTCCCCACTGCCCACACAGCGTTGGAGAGCTTGAGGCCAAACGGTGCAAGAAGTGAAACAGCTTTAACTGTAAGCACCATTTGCTGTGCCTTGGGATGGCAGACTCGTTTGTCACTGTTTTCTTCTCCTGCAGCTCTTTTGATTCATCTGGGATCCAATAACTTTGTTAATATGATTTCTTTCATACCCGGGCCAAGTACAGCATCCGAGGCACACGTGGCAGCTATCTGAAGCATTAAATACCTCACACAAAGCACAGGTCCCTGCTCTGCTTTGTCCAAAACCCGCTTAGTAGATGAGGGCAAGGCTGTGGATGTTGTCTACCTGGACTTTAGTAAGGCCTTCGACACTGTCTCCCACGGCATTCTCCTGGAGAAGTTGGCAGCTCACGGCTTGGATGGGCATACACTTTGCTGGGTAAAAAACTGGCTGGATGGCCGAGCCCAGAGAGTGGTGGTGAATGGAGTGAAATCTAGTTGGCGGCCAGTCACGAGCGGTGTTCCCCAGGGCTCGGTTCTGGGGCCGGTTTTGTTCAACGTTTTCATCAATGATCTGGATGAGGGGATTGAGTGCACCCTCAGCAAGTTTGCAGATGATACCAAGCTGGGTGGGAGTGTCGATCTGCTCGAGGGAAGGAAGGCCCTGCAGAGGGATCTGGATAGGCTGGATCGATGGGCCGAGGCCAACTGTATGAGGTTCAACAAGGCCAAGTGCCGGGTCCTGCACTT
>WAAD01042671.1:195749-266018 GCA_013389945.1 Fregata magnificens
AAGTCTTATGAGGAGCGGCTGAGAGAACTGGGGTTGTTTAGTCTGGAGAAGAGGAGGCTGAGGGGAGACCTTATCGCTCTCTACAACTACCTGAAGGGAGGTTGTAGGGAAGCGGGTGCTGGACTCTTCTCCCACGAAACTAGCGATAGGACGAGAGGAAATGGCTTCAAGTTGCGTCAGGGGAGGTTTAGATTGGACATTAGGAAGAATTTCTTTACTGAAAGAGTGGTTAGGCATTGGAACAGGCTGCCCAGAGAGGTGGTGGAGTCGTCTACCCTGGAGGCGTTCAAAAAAGGTGTAGACGTGGCACTCCAGGGTCTAGTTTAGGAGTCATGGTGGTGTTAGTTGATGGTTGGACTTGATGATCTTAGAGGTCTTTTCCAACCCAATGATTCTATGATTCTATGAAAACCATTTCTTACGAGTCGTTTATTGACATAAATTGCGTGGGGGGCAGGAGCAGCACCCAAAACAAGAAGATACATTGACAATTTTCTTGCAATATTCTGTCTCCTGCTCTTTCTGAAAGTCCTCCCACCACAAAGCTGTCAGCTAACCATCACACTGGCCTTCTTGTATCAGACCATGCAAAAACTTATGGGTAAGCACAAGGACAAAAGCAACTCTGTTGCATTGGCGGGAATATGAAGAAATTGAGATCCGTGTGCTCACTCAAAGCAATACTTCATCAGCTTCACGGGATAGTAATCTGTTTTTTACTAGGATAAAACGACAGCAACACACGGCCCAAAACATTTGTCTCAGGAAGAAAGTAAATTTCAAAGTAGACACATTTTTATACTTTTCTTTTAATACTATTCATTACACACTAGAACTAACTGCGTCAACGACCGAATCACTGTTGTGTCTGACTTGTTTAAACAAGACCATGATTTACTGCACTGCCAGCTAATGAAGAGCCGTACAAGAAGCTGATCAATGCCATCATTGTCTGGCAGCACAAAGCAGGGACCACTCAGCATATTGTCCAAAACAAAGACACCCCCCCCGCAAGCTCCCCGCCAGGGACTCCCTCACTAGGACACGCAGTTTGCAAAAAGCCATGGTGTCTCCCCGAACTTGAAATGATCACTCAAAGACAGGAACCTTTTCTGACCGGTGTTCCAAACCTGAGTTTGAGGTGCAAAAAAAACCAAAACCAAAAACAAAAAACAGATGAAGAAAATGTTTATCTTGCAGCCGTTTTCCTTAAATTACCCTCTGTGATACTGTGTATTTAAGCAGTTTTATCACCTGAAGGCAGCTTTGTGTTCATTAACAGAGGTAACTGAACTCAGAGGCAGGTGCTCACAGACAAAACTCAACTCCTAATTCCATCTTAGGGTGGCTTTCCCTTCCCACTTCATACCTGCACCAATGTTAATCACAGCAGGGGTAAATCATCTGTCCCTTCCTGCAAGGCAATAACTACAGACAGGATAGCCCCCAGCAAAAGAAAGATTTGGAGAAGGGCAGTGGCAATGCACTGTGCAGACTGGAGAGGCTGAACCTTCAGCAGCCCCTTAGACACAGCTCCTCATCCAAGAGGGATCACTACCCAGCACACCTTCACGTTGCATAGACTGAGTCTGAGCAGATGCAACAAACCAAGGGCGTCCTTTTAGCAGTGGTCTCCTCCAGAATCCGCTTGCCTCCTTCCCAGATGTGCTCTGCATCGCAAGCATTTTAACCACAGCTCGTACCTTGCTCTCAGTGCAACCATGCCACATCTGCTGACAGTGCTCTGCAGATCCGCACCCGGCCCCGAAGCAAGCACTGAGTTGTGCAGGAGCTGCCTGGAGTTAATTAGCAGGAGCTGTCATGTCGAAGCTTTTGGAGATGCGGATCAGCCTAGGAAGAAGCTTGTAGAACCCGAACCATTTAAAAATGTAAAATCTCTTTCCATTACCGTCAACAAGGCTGAGTTTGTGTCAAGTCACACGGCGTATTGGCACCTTCCAAATCCACGGGAAACACTTTTCACATCATCTCCATTTTCAGAGTATAGCAGTGTCTGCTAACATGCTGGCAGACAAGAGCTTGTCGGGGTTCCTATTATAAACCTTATTTGTCACACACGTGCAAAACGATCTGATGTGTCAAACAAGACACACTGCCACCAGTTACACACAGCACTGCGTACCCACTTGTAGATCAGTACTGCAGAGACGAGACGCCTGCTCACAAACCAACTGACTTAAAATCAACATAACTCTCTTTTTTTCCACTTTATGGTACTGAATATGAGATACAGCAAATTAATTTACATAACATTGCCACATCCCTTAGCGCTCATACATGCAGATGGGCAGATGAAAGATAGCTGTGCTGCTGGCAGGACTCGAATAGAAGAAAAAGTAGGGTTTCAAGGCAAACCGAACACCTTTTCCAATGGAAAGTGGGTCCTTGTTTCATTCCAGTTGTACTCAGTGTTCCCCCACCATACATGTGAAATGTTCCCAAACTGTCAAAATTAAAAATAACTAGCAGTCAAACTATTCACCTTCTCAGTGAAAAACACTAGTGAAATACACACACGGGCTAAATATTTTTAATTAATCTAATTCTGCATTTTGGTCAACCCCTCCCCTCCAACTCTTACAAACAATTCCCCACTCCCGTGGGAGAAGGGAGCATCCCTAAGCCAGGGCTGCAGGGGGCAAGGGAAGGGGCAGACAGTGGTGACACTTGCCACAGTCACCCAAACTCAGCACCACAGCCTCCCATCACTGTCTCATCCTCCTTTACCTTAACAACACCTTAATAACGCTGCAGTAACGAGCAGCTGTGCTTCTGGACAAAGCGGCACGTGCAGGACCCCTTTGCAGGGCCACAGAAGTGGCCATCAGAAAACGTCTCAATAAAAAAAAGAGCGTTTTTATCACCACGACGCTGCGATCCCGTCTGGAAGTGCTTCAAAGCCACTATCCAACAACTAAAAAGAGCTTCTCGCTGTCGCGTGGGGCTACTGCTCTGCCTGTTTTATTCCTGTGAAGAGTGATCGCAGACGGCTGATTATTGTAGCAGATAGTTGACCTTTATCTAAAATTCCATTAAAAAGCTTTACTGACTGGAGTCTTGCGGGGTCTTTCAGGATTCACTGGGTCAGTTATTCACTGTCGGATATCCGTCATTTTTAACTGTTTTTAAGACTGTATGAGGGGGTGGTTTCTTTTCTTCTCCCTCTCCAGTGTGCTTAGGGCAGAGGAGGTTATCTTAAAGCATGTAAAAAGGAGAGAAACCCTGGCAGTGGGGTAAGACTACTTCCAGGACAGGCTGGCTCGTGCACGTGGGTGCAGCGCAGCCATGCACTGCCTGCAGGTACCCAGGGAGGATGCCTTTTTCACCTCAGTCAACACAGATTCAGGTCTAACTACTTTGAACAGCATCCTTTTGAAATTTATAACTCCATACCATCATGACAGGCTTTCATCAGCTGAAGCCACTTTTTCTGGGCCACGTGCCTGTCTCAAACAGTAATAAGAAAAATGAAAGAATGGTTCAACCCTTTCTAAAGGAGAATTTATATAGAAATGGTTTATCCAAGCTAAAAAAAATTCTGCTGACAGCTCCCCCAGGCTTTGCAAGAGGGTTCTGAAAGGATGTTACTCCCTTTCCCATTCAGCGACAAAAAGAAAAGAAAACAGTGGGAGCAAGATGCATCGAATAAAGAAGGAGATCTGGAAAAAATAGTGTGAATTTGTCTTTGAGGAATATGTTACAATGCGTATATACATGGGACTGAGTTAAGGTTGCACAGACATCTCTGGCATTTCCAGACTTAGCAGTGCTTTATACTTTTTGTTAATATTATATATTACTATTTCATATTTTACATTTAGTTCAATGTACATTCAGAGAAAAGAAAGAAATAACAAATTTAAACATTCATTCTAGGTTTATTAAAATCTTTGGGTAAAAAATAAATATTCCCAAGTCGCCAGTAATGCTTTAATTCTGTAGTTATTTCTAAATCTGAGCTAGCATTTCTGATTAATTTCAGAAGTATATTTTTCCCTTTCTCAACACTTTCACTTCTGCTGAATTTTCATCCTAAGATGATGCTTCACTTAATAATTTATTTCTCTCACCAGTAGTAATCCTGCCCTGCTTCCCCATTCATACCAGTTTGGTTACAAGTGATGAAGGCCACGCAGAGCCTCCTCCTCACAAGCAGCCATTCCCCATAGTCTGTATGCCCTCATTTTCTATGCATTTCCAGATCTAAAACCTTCTGTTTTCTTTCCCGTGTTTGCTCTTGGCAGCTATTGGCAGGAGACATCCTCTTAATGATCTTTTTCTGGCCTTCTAGACGACTGCTCAGACTTCTACAGATCTTTCATTATTAACGCAGAAGCCTTGTAAGTCAGTTTTAATGGCCCGTGCAATTTTTATTCCTTACCAGGAGACATAACCTCCTCCATATGGATATATGTTTATTAATATAAATCCTTAATATCATTTTTCCTAGTGAGAATAAACAGTAAAAGCCAACCGGTGTGTATTACACCTTGTACTGGTTCATTCAAAAATCAAAAAGTAATCTTTGCCCTGCAATATGTGGAGCATGGTAGACAGAAGCGGATAATCTTTTTCCCTGAGGTTGCCTAGGCACCGAACAACAGCGAGGTTTCTTTGCACAGTCCCGCCATTCCCCTCCAGACAGAGGACCGCATCCCGACTGTGGCCACTTTCATTTCTCTAGTGTGGGATTCATTACCTGGTTTCAGCCCCTTACTATTATTCCTGGAATATCTCCAATCTCCGTTTCTATTCTAATCGGGCAAAAAAGAAGGATGGGTTGTTCATGTTAGGGACGTGTAACGAATGCCGACAAACCCACTTTTTGTCTGTGACTCGACAAATTGCTGTTAGCGCTCAGCCTTCATTACCAGCACATCCTCGCTGACGGTTTAAATAGAGAGACTTGGAAAATGGGACAAAACTCTGCCATTTATTTATAAAGAGAGTGTCCTGGTTTCTTTCCTATAACTAAGGGGCGATTGTCCATTTATTCCATTAAACGTTTTCCTACTGTACAAAATGACTCCCATTTTTCTTTTAAATACACCCTTGGAGTCTCAAGATGGAGTTAAATAATAACATACACCACAAAAGAAATGCAAGCCATTCCCAGTGCTATTGGATGAGATTTCCGTCCTTCCAGTTACGCAAGAATTGTTTTCTCCTGTCTCTTTTACAACTCCTCCACGTATATCAGCAGACTTCTGTTTAGTAAATAGCACAAAAGTTGGTGTTACCCCTACTTTAGTCATGATTTCCATCTTTCCTTGTTTACTATGCTTCATCTAAGTTTGTCAGTAAAGAAGGTAACAGAGATAACACCTGTGCATCGAAAGACAAAAACTGCTTGAAAGTTTGTGACACTGATGCATGTATTAGTCCTGCTGGAATCTGAAAGCTGTGCTTCATTTTTCCTTTTTCTTAAACTAGGTAGCCCATAAAAAAGTTTAATCATGGCAACATAGCCCATTTCACCTACCTTTATGGTTAAACTATGTTTAGTGGCAACCCACCTACCATAATGGGCAAAATTTATGTTCACAGATGGTAAATTTTACAGTACAGACCAGACCTGCAAGGCCACAAATTAATCTCCAGTGTCATAAGAATTTCATTGCACACATGTATAGATCATCTGTCAACAAAGTGAGCAATATGACTGTCAGGCACAGCAAAAGCATTAAATGCACTCTTAGCCTCCAAATTCTGCCCCTTGACATATCTGGGTCCTTCAATTACACCAAGCCACGCTGGTTGGATTGCCGTATGAAAAGAAACAAATTCTTCGATCCACAGCACAACTAGAGCTCCAACTCAATCTTAAATTCTAGTTATTGAATGAAAACAAACAACCAAGACTTAGCTTAAGCAGAGCAAAACCAGTTTGGACTGATGAATGGGACTGGAAGCGATAGCTGGAGCTTCACATATAAACTGCAGCATCGCCCTGTAAGTGACATTACTGGATGGACGGGGTTTTAACAAGTGAGTATCTTTCAACACAGCACACTGCTGAATCAAGAAACTGTTTCCAATTGCTTTTCAGCTTCCCAAGCTTAGTTAAGAATCCCAAATTTTACCAAAGTGAGGAAGAATCTGCTCTCATATGAGAACTGGTCAGTTTTGCTAGAACAAAATCCAACATAAAATAAAATACTACACAACACAGCATGAAATAGTAAAGAGGTGCATAAAATTGAGCATATCTGTTCTTTTGCATACTGTCAGAGCTCAAGGTTGGCATCAAACGCTGCGTTGAGAATGACTTGATTTTGATCTATCATCTCATATGAGCCAGACTGTAATTCACCCCACTACACTTATAACAGATATGATTAAAAACAGTCAGTTATATTAGGCAAAAATATATTTCCCAAGGCAAACATTCACTTCAATGTATTTTTCTCTGGCTATAACACACAGAAATTCGATGTATATAAAAACCTCTGGGTTTTTACGGACATTAGCATTGAGCTGAGAAACAGGGAAAGCCTGAGAGGGAAACTGCATAAATTAGATGCAGGCGCTATAGTGATTGTATTTCCCTCGGCATAATTCCCTGCCTACTGTGTAAACTTCAGCTGAATAATCTCTCCATGGGCCCCACGTATGTCATTCAAAATAATCATAGCAACAGTTGCTGATGCTCTCTCCGTCCTGGAGGACGGGTGAACCATAAGCAGAATTGCATTTTGCCTCTTACTTTCAGTATTCAGCTGAAGGTTAAATAAAAATACTTGCAGTTTGTCTGATGAAAAGCACAATGCAAGCAAAGCCAAATAAAACACCAGACAGGCTAGACCATAGAGCCGATACTGAATTTTCCAAGGAAATATTTCCGGGCACGTAAAACATGCTGATTTATTGTAACAGAAACATCTCCTGGAGATGAACCGATTCCGCACACTTCAAAGAAACAGGAAATCCCCATGGAAACCTGACTGCCTTCCCAGCAGCTCGGGAGCACCGAGATGCATGCTCCGCGTGCCGGGAGAGCGCTGCGAAGTGACTCCCGCCTGCTGGCTGGAGACATGCAAGTCGTGGGGGCCTGCGGGAGAAGACAAGGGTCTCGTCAGTAGCCAGGCTCTTGTGGCTCATCCTGAGGCTCCCCAGTTTGGAGGCTCTTGACTCCCTCGGTTTCTGCTTCCTTGAAACCCCAGGGTAGTTACCGTGCTCAGCGCTTCCAGGAACTATTTTGCTTTTGAAAGACAGCATTTCAAAACTCTCTCTGCAAGAAGTTTTTTGTGTTTTCCTGGTCAGCAGAAATATCAAAACTCTACCCTCACACCATTTGTAACAAGGTAAATGTTATTTTAGAAATTCCAGTACCTCATCTTAGGTTGTCTCTGATACCTCGGGAATTTTATCTGTGGTGTGGCAAAGAGAACAAAAAACCTGAGAATTAAGAGCTGATGGTAAATCCTTGAAGAGCCTTAGGCAAATTCCATAATCTTTCTGCTATAGCACCGAGGATCAAAACACAACTGCCAAAACCTGACTGCTCCATGAGGTTGGTCCATTTACTGACAGTGGATGCTGGCCAAAACCATATTTAAATGAAGAAAAACCAGTAAAGCCAGGTAAAGGCAAGAATGAGTTGGGTTTATAGGAAGACCTTTCCTGACCCAAACCTTTTAAAGTCTTGTTAAAGCCTATGATATTTCTCACACATTTCCCCCCCACCTTGAGTAGATAGAAGTGCTTGGGACACTGCAGACCATTTCTTTCCCTCTGCCTGTGCACTGTGCTATGAACCACTTGTCCTGATTCACGCAGCAATCTGTAAGTTTATTAATATGCATGTGCTATTTCACAAACATGGAACAATTTGAAAGTGCTGCATAAGGTTTGCTGTCTGTTTTCTCAACATCTGTCCCCAAAGTGCACTTCTGTCATGTTCTGCTCCCATTGTTCTTGGATCAAGAAGTTAGAAGTAAGGCACGAATCTGTTTTGAGGTTTGCTAGCATGGGCTGCAACTCCTTCTTTCCCAAGCGTCTCACATTCTCACAGCATATGACACTTTCCAATTACCTTTTGGCCCTTTTATTCCCCCAGTCTGGCTCACATTTCTCTCTGAATTTGGTCTCCATGCAGCTCTGAACCCACAGTCTGACAGCTAAGGACATAACAAATATGCAGCACTAACCCTCGGGGTGGTTAGAAATGCCTGAATTCTCCTATTACAGGCAGATTCACAAGTAAAGGTCACCAGAAAGTCTCAAAACTTAAAACAAAAATGGGCCACGCAACAATCAGTCAAAAGCTTGAGGAAGCAGGATGGGCTGTCTTACAGAAAAACCGAAGACGACTTGCAAAGTTTGAATCCAAATCCTGGCTCTGCCAAAGACTTCCTACGCAAGCTGAGGCATGTCTCATTTTCTCACCTCTCAGCCCCCTTCTCTACAATGCAACAAAATAGTTCCTCACTACATATGACCTGTGCAAGATGTATCCCATGTACTTTGGAAAGATCATAAGAAAGTTGATGAAAAGAGAGGAAGCTTCACCAAAGAAACAGAAAACTGCAAACTGTCTAGCAAAATGGATCGCAGCAGTTACCCTGGGTGACTTACAGAGGCGTAATTTAAGAGGCAGAATTATGACTAGAAGCAAATAGAACTAAAACAAAAAATAATCATACAAACATTTATAGCTCATACTTTAAAATCAATTCCCATGTTCCAAAAAGTGTAATCCACACAGATAATTCAAGACTATTTATAGTTTTCCCCAGGTGGAGAGGAAATGCTTAAGTTCTCGCACGAAAACACTGACTGCAACCAAAGAAATTACACCTGAGATCGATTTGTCCCTATTTGTAGACTGTTTAGCATACAGCACTTTAAAAATTCTCTTACCTTAATACAAACTGGTCTGCTAGAGAGTCGTCAGCCAGGGAAACATGAAAGGTCACAACATCACCTTCTCTGACCGGGTTGAGTGGTAAGCGAATAACGACATTTTCATCTAGCCTCAGTGAAGACTGTTTTAATTTGTCTTGATTTGGGTAAACAATGATGCTACCAATCCTCTCCATAGCTGACAAAGCCTTGTGTTCATTATCTTGACCTGCATGGATATTGTTTTCCCATTTTGCATCCTCTGGAGAACATTCCCCATCTGCTGTATAAATCTTATAGAAGAGCTCCACAGTAATCCCTTCCAGGGAGGCTGTTTCCTCTGAAACCAGGGGTGGAGGGGAACTGAACCAGCTAGGAGATAATTCCAGCTCTGCAACACATAATCCTAGATGACCTGTCAATCTACAGCTGGCCACAACTTCTCTAGACTCCAGGAAAGCAAACATCTTCACACAAGGCAACCTCTCCGCAGAATTATAGTCATCCCAGTCCTTCCCCGCAATATAGAACAAGGTTTGTATTTTAGGTTTGTTGGAATAGATTGAGCTGTTGATTATATGAGATTTTAATTTCCAGTTAAATGTGAATTTATTTGTGAAACCAAAAGATGCAGAAGTCAGCATGAGGTCCAACGGAACAGCCTGTTCAACAGAAAAGGGTCCATATGTGGCATTTAGGACAGGTGGCAGTTTGGCTTTGTATATAAAGAATGAATCCACCCTAGACTGCAAACTGGAGTTCCTCATGATATCCTGGTTGGCTTCTTTGAGGAAGAAGAAAACATCAGCATTGCAGATGTGATAACTCGCAGGGAGATATGTTGGCAGGTTTGAAAATCTCTGTATGCTGTCCATGATCCCTCCTCGGCTCTCCACCACTGCAGGCCAAAGATAAAAGGAAACAGAAAGACAACTCTAATGTTTGCTTACCATGCCCTTCAGTTTTTCTCAAAAGCAATGTATTACCAGAGATCAATACCGTTCGCCACAATTACGAAACAATCTGCATAGGTACCATGGAATAACGCTGTCGGCTCAAAGCTCATACACTGAAAACATGCCATTGCATCAGCTGTACAGCTCCCTTTCCACCTTCCCCAATCTAATATCTACTTGAAAGCCATTAATCAAGTACTGGATAAAACAAGGAGGAGATTGATTGGCCAGATCTCAATCTAAGTTCCAAAACTTTTTACTGGTTGGTTTTTGTTCTTTTATTGCCAGATCAAACTTACAACTTTTTCTCATTCGTGTTTCAATTTAACTAAGAAAGTGGCATATTGAATACTAGTAGGCAGTAAACCAGAACATTTTCGTTACTCTAACATAGCTAACACACAACGCAGTGGGGGGTTGCAAATCTGCATCACTCCCAATCCACTTTTGCCAGGTCAGCAGTTTGGAAGCTAGCAGCAAAATGATAAAAGCTTTGTATTCTTGAAACCAAAACTTTTCACAAAAAAAAAGGGGGGGTGGGGGGGGTTGATAGAGGTCTCAGTGGGATGGATTTATAGGCAAGAGTGAACTTGAGAGAAGGAGAGAAATCCTATACATGCAGAAGGTTCACAGACGCTTAGAAGGACTTTTTTGGTTTAATTCCAGAGGAGAATGAAACACATTTGGAAACCACAAAAGTTTCTCTACAACACAATGGTCAATCCTCCAGTCAGCACTGAGCAATTTTTCCCAGGCAAGAAAAGATTCCAGAGGGAGGGAGGGATCAAACAGACATCTTTGGTTTGGGCCGATCTCTAATTAATAGTGAGAGATATTAAATCTGGGCTGCGATTCTACCAGAAAGAAATGGTGGGTCTTTCAAACTAACAATTCATACGCTCTGACAAAAAGCCAGTGAATGCAAGCTCCTGGGACTGCCACAGAAGAAATAAACAGAAACCAAATGAATTAAAATGAAGCAGTTCCATAATGCGCAGAGATAACAAAGGAACAATGACAGATCCTAAGGTCAAAGCTCTTGTTGTCTCTCACTGAAGCTTAGCGGCGATTTTACTGTTTGTCAGGACTGGGGAGAGCAGATACACAATGCGACAACCGCGCAAACAATTACACCTGTTACAAGCCAGATGACTCAGATACTTGCAGCCACAATTTAGCACAGATAAAAGCTCTAATATTTAAGCTTTTTTTTTAGGTTGTGTATTTTTAAAACCTACACTTTTCTAAGACATTCTAGGGCAAATCTCATCCATTTGACTTTGCTCCACTCTTGTTCTTGGTCGAAATTTATTTTCGATAGCTTGATATTATCTACGCTTGTTTAAATGCTTCTCATTTCATCACAGTACTTCTGCCTTTACTTTTGCTGTATATTTAATTGTGTCAAGGTTTTTCTGCAGCCATTGGAATATTCTTTGTGGGAATGAGTAGATATGCAAAAATATACAAAAGCATAAAAAAATTATCAGCAGGAAACAGTATCAACAGTCTCCTCTCTCACTACTCCAGGGGATCAGATCAAGGTTTCCTCTCAGCCCCATGAGCAAATGCAATTGCAGAGCAGCTGCCATGCAATCGCCCCACTTGGGTGTCCTCTCGTTTCTAATGCCCATACATACACATTTCAGCCCATCTCTCGTAACACACCAGTGCAGCCAACACCTTCCCCTGGCTGCACACAGCCACGGACCTGGGCACCCAGCTGAAATGCAGAAACCCAGATGATGAGAAACTTTATCCTCGCTTCCCCATGTGAGCACTGACCTGGGCCAGCTTGCTATGATATCATAGCTCACATAGGGGACAACCAATTTTTCTAGTGGAGAAAACTGACTTTAGCCCTTCCCTTCCACATCTCTTTTCATTCAGATGTGAGGGATGGGCAGCTGGCACGCTCCCTACAGCATGCAGAAACTGAAGACCCCAACTCTCTGTGGGAAGTTATAGGGTGTGAGTGGTAATAAGCAATTCTGGAAGAAGACAGAGGTAGTCTCTCCAGACAAGAGGCTAACCAAGCTACAAGCAGTGTAAGAGGGAGGAGGCACAGGTGAGACAGATACCAGGGAAAGCAGTAGGTGCTGTGTAGCAGAAATGGACACCACTGCCCGTTAGCACTGGGCACAGGAGGCTGCACAAGGCAAGGAATCCACAGCAACCTACAACAGGGATGGAGGCAAAGAGCAGAGGCTGGTGACCTCCATTTAGCAGGGGTCAGGCAATGCCCCACTACTGCTTGCTGTGCTGCTCTGTGGGAGCCCCAACGCTTTTACCCCACCACTGAATAACAAAGTGCTTGGGAAACACAATGCAGGTCAAACCTCATCCTGCTCATAGCAGGAGGGGAAGGGAAAAGGAAGATCAATGCCAATTCTAGAACCAAAGTCAC
Source organism: Fregata magnificens (assembly GCA_013389945.1). Classification (NCBI taxonomy): domain Eukaryota; kingdom Metazoa; phylum Chordata; class Aves; order Suliformes; family Fregatidae; genus Fregata; species Fregata magnificens. Next base: position 207,978 of record WAAD01042671.1, read on the forward strand.
CAAGGGACATTTTAGCAGCTCCATTACTGCTCTGCTATTTATAGAGCACCCTGATATGGCATGGCTTGCCATGCCGTTGTGTAATTGCACAACTCAGTCACTGAAAGTGAACTTTGCTCCTGTGAAAGCCGAGGCAGCGAGGAGAGGAAGGGTGTTGTTTCTTCACTGAGAAGTCAAATGCAGACAAGCACCTTCCTGGATCAATTGTAGATAAATCGAACTACATTTGAAAGCAATACTTTTGAAAAGTTGCATTTATCATAAAAATTGTGCAGCTGTACAGATAAGCAAAGGACACACAGCAGCAAGAGTACCCTCTGATTTCTGGGAGAAGAGCTAAAATTTGCCTTCTCCCAAGACACACCAGATTGCAGAGGACATTTAAGCATTGACATAGTTCCTGAGCCTAAAGAGGAACCAAAAATGAGGCAAAGCTTAAATGCATTTGTGTTTACATTACAGGACTTCCCCATCCTTTATGCAGATATTTTACTTCTCTCAAGCAGTGATTTACAGGAAGTTTAAAAGGTATGTTTTTCCCTTTCCTCCGTTTCATTACAGTGGCAACACTCAGTGCCTCTTCTCAGAACTGGTACGAGGACTAGGATATCAGCCTGCTGTAACTCAAACAAAATGAGACACAAATTTTGTCTGAAAGCTTATATGGGAAGCCATAAACACCAGTAGACAGGGCTGGGCTTTGTCCTAGAACCAGCCTGCAACAAAATATGATATCTGAATTTAGCAGCATTTTATGACGCTGTAGGAACATCTAAAAAGAAATACTTCATATGATGGCAGGCCAACACCCCGCCTTTTTAATTCGGCACGTCAGCACCACAGCATCAATCTCCTTACAGTAACAATCAGAAACAGGACACATTTCCAGCTTTTTGGTGTGCAACAAAGTGACTAATAAATCACCTGCTCCTTTAATAAGCATTCCAGCAAGATCAAAAGAGGGCAGAACATTAGATCAGAATATGGGTTAGTCCTAATTATGCAACAAAAGAGAGCAAGAGTTGAAGAAAAGTAAATGGAGGCCAAATGAGCATCCCCAGAGCCCAGTGCTATCTCAAAGGCTCAACACAGTCCGTTTCTCAGACTACTGTGGCATTAGGGGTGTTGAGGGGAGGCATATGGAAATAACACATTGTTGGACATGACTTGAGATATTTAGCTTGAATTTCTAAAATAACTGTTACCTTGTAACAGTTTTTCAGCAGGTGCTTTTCCCCTTTTAAAACACTTATTTGGACTAGCCAAATACCAAGACCCCTAGAGCAACAGGTCAACTTGTAAAATCTCATCGCTCCCGTTTTATGCCAAAACCCCTCTCCCCAGAGTTCGGCAATAGCCTCATAGCCCAGTTCATTCTGCAAACTCTGAGAGTGCAGACAGAAAAGAAACACCCTTCTGATGTTTCTGAAGAGCAGAGAGAGAGAGGAAGCCACTGTGCACATAACCAACCATGCAATGCTGTGCATCAGGGAGACGCCCCTTCCTGGTCCTTACTTTGACCAGCTCAGACCTCAAACGAAGCTTCCTTTCTGTTGTCTTGATAATTTTTTACTTAACCATACAAATACCCATTGCTTTTGTTCTTAATCTCACTTGACCCTGGACTGATGCCCCAAAAAGCAGCACAGGACTAAGGCACTTGCAAAGCCATAGCTGTAGGTCACACTGTGCAATAAAAATCTGCCATTCATGTAACTCAAGAGTTCATCCAAGCTACATTTCTTAGATTTCATACATTTTAATAAGAAGCAAAACAAGTATCCCAGTAGAAGGTAGTGGTGGCAGTGGCAGGTCAGCATTAAAAACTAATGCATCTGTGTTAAGCTGTAGTAAGAGGAAAGTCTTCAAAATTAATCATTTTGTAACTAAAAAGGAAAATAACTCCTGTTGGAGCATAAATCCAAATTTCACATCTAAATCTTCCCTCTACCTCTACTAGCTAACTACTTAACAGGAGCCAAGTCTTCCGCAAGCCCTCAGTAATTCTGAAGTTGGAGGTGCGAGGAACAAGAAGCGTTTAAAATTGCAACTTTTTCAATATCCTTCTTTTCTGAAAACAAACAAGAAAGCCAATCCTGCACCTGTGGAAAAACTGTGAAGATGTTAAAATTCATCTTTCCTGCAGCATCATCAGAATTGTAGCGTGAGATCATACAGACACTCCTCTTTTACAAAGAGGAATAATTTCAAGTAATGTGGTGCCAGTAAGTACTATGATGTTATCCATGACTCATACAGAGGCAATCAATGGCTTGTCTGTATAGAAGAAAAATCACCAGCCCTTCCCACCAGCCTTCACGAAAGACCATAAAGACCAAACTACACATGTACATTATTCCACTATAAAAATGGCTCTATTCATAATAATTATTTTGCTCTGGAAATGCAGGCATTATCCTTGAATAAAAACACACTGTATCCCAGAATAGGGTGTCTACACAAGGAAAGCTATTCTGGAACTGACAAATCGTAGAATAATAATTAATTCTGTACCAGCTGTGTAGGTCACTTTCTCTCATACATGCAAGGGGTAAGACCTGATGCTAATGTTTAGGGACCCCAGCCGTGAGAGGTGGTGCAAGACAATTTGGCCTGGCTACAGCTGCGGAAACTGAGACTCTTAATCCCAGCAGCAGGAAAATGAGGAGGATGATCAAAGTGTGAAAATCTACCATGAGTTTAGACCTCATTTGAGCACTATGAGTAGGATAAGTTTGGGTTGTGCGAGGATTTAAGGAGCCTAGATGAACACCCGCCTCATGCTCTCCCTGACTCATTCAAAATTTAATGAAATAATGATGAAAGGAGAATGTCACTGTTTACTTCCCGCATTCAGAGTCCATCCTGTGACTCATCTCCTCAGTTTTACGTTAGGGAGGAAAAGGAGGAGAAAAACCCTCCATAGTCCCACTGAGAAACAACTTCCATCACCTACCATTCAAAAACAAGCCTTACTCCTTTAGTACTTGAGGTAGTTATACAATGAACCATGCTGGCACAGGAAAAAAAAAAAAAAAAAACGTAATAAGAAACGGTCTTTTCAAATGTAACAGATAATTTGAAGATATAAATGACACTGCAAGAAAGAGCTAAGAAGAGTTCCCAATACTTTTTTAACATTAAAGTCAGCCCAGAAGCTGTCAACATATGAAAAATTGTAGCATGAGGAAAGACGATAGGATCCCTTTTAGCTTTTCTCATTCTCTCTTCTTTTTATCCTAATTTGATGTAAGGATAGAACTTGATGTAGGACTCAACCAGTTTACAGTCCTTACATTCAATCTTGATTACACATCTGTGGAGACAGAGACTCACTTTGCAAAACATTGCTAGTCGGGCAGCTTGTTTTGAAAGACAAGAAAAAGGATGCAATTTAAAAAAAGTCTATTTAATCCAAACATCTAAAACTGAAGAGAGGTTAATTAACTTCTGTAGGCTTGGGACAACATCTCACGTACTTATCTTCAAATGTCTCAGTCAAATGTCTGTTACTCAAGCTTCGCTGCAGCTATACGTTCTGGCCACCCTCCGTGGGAGGTCCGTCAGCCCATCTCATTTCAGATAGGTATCTAAGCCCAGCACACACTCCAGCCTCCCCTTTCAGTAAATCACAAAAAAGGGTATCTCCAGAATTCATTCATCCTCTCCTAGACACTTAGGGGTGATAAATCACCCTTGGGAGGAGCCTATTTCTGTCCACTCAATTGCTAAAGGTGGCCAGTACAGACCTGCATGCTGGAGGTTTAGATGTCTGCGGGCAAAGGAGTCCTGGCCCATCAGATCTGATAGCTCACTCTTCACTAAAGCTTCTCTTCCCACACTGCATGCCTATGTTTGCCCATCACTCTGCTTCCAAAAAGCTTGAAAGCAACATCTCAGGCCTCATAAATCTTTTGTCTACTAAAATACATTTTTCAGTGCAAAATTAAACCATGCATATGAATGAAAACCCTGATCAGGCCACAAGTTCAGTAATAAATTGTATTATTGTGTTCCAAAGCAAGTCAAGTGCTTTGCCTGCTTACCGTTGCCAAAAAATTAAGTTGGATGTGGAAGTTTCTGAGCTGGTGCTTACTACAGTTTTTAACTTGCATGCATTTTGCACAGTCACCCATACTGAAAGATATACGTACAGCAAGGCCACCTACAGATAGTAATAAAACCGTACTGTCTGAAAGGCTGCCTATAAATCTTATTAAAGTAATCCCTTCCCTGAACCCAGATTATTACATTCACCTTTATGGTAGAATAAAAATTAATTTTCTCAGCTATAATAAGTGTATGATAAGAAGGCATCACTTGGGACTAAATAAAGATTATAATTAACTCCAACTGAATAAATCTAAATTTAGCTTGGACTAGCAATTTGTTTTCATACGTTTTCCTCTACGACTGAGTGAATCGGTACCACAGGATTAGCATCCCATGCCAGTTCCAGCACTTCTGGCACAGAAAGGAGTAAGGCAGAGTGTAATCCAATACCCAAAAGAGCTGAAGCCTAATTCAGGGTTCTCTATCTGCAAAAGTTTGGAAAACTGGAGAAAAACAAAAAGGCTCAAAACTGCCATTAGTCCGGCAAGGAAAGTATGTGAAGTGTTGGACTCCAGAGAGAATACTGCTCGCTGTGCTTCCTAAATCAGCATTATGCAAAGACAGGACCTCTGCCACGGGCTGCTGAGAGCATGTTTAGAGAAAGCATCCTCTGTGCTTGCCTGATCTTATGCTTTCCTACCGAGTACCTGCTTTTGGGTGCTATCAGAAACAGGCCACTGGGCCAGAAGGATCTGTGCTCTGACCTGGTAGGGCCATTCTCAGTCTGCACTCCCTCATCTGGGACACCTCAGAGGTGATCCCTAAAACAACTGCACTACAAGAAGACACAACATTACACAAGCGTATGCAAGCACACAAACAAAATGGGGTAAAGTAAATGCATCAAACATATGCACAGTGTACCCTGATTTTCTACCTAGTTGATAATAAAAACCTTAATAGCAGCACTATACCCAGCAGATCAGAGATTTATTCTTTTTTCAAGGAAACGAGGCTCTACTTATAAAAGGTTGAGGAACTGCCTTGTTAAGCCACTACCTCATTATTTGCCATTCTCTGGGAAGATGATTGTTAACAACTTTATTACTGGGAAGGAGGAGTTCAGGCTTGTTTATCGAAATAGACCACATATTTTTCCTAGCCAGGGAATATCATGCAACCCAAGCAATAAAGCTACTGTGCTTCCTCCTCTGATTTCCATGCTACCCCATGCAGACATCGGATTTGCCTGCATAAGAATATTTTATCAGGTATAAAGCTACAGCTGAACCATTATCATTACAGCAGAGTGGTTCTCCAAGCGGATATGTTTATTTCCAAAGACTGAAGTTCTTTTAGCTTAAAGGTGACACAGTCTGAAATGAAAAAAAGAAATTTTTTTAGGATGAAATAAGAGTATATATGTAATGCACTACACCACTGTACAACTTAAATTCACCTCTCATGAGGGTTTAACATTCCTAGACAGGACACCCTTCTGCTGCCCCTGCACCATCATTTATTTTTGAGAACTACCAGACTTGAGCACAATTCCTGCCCAAATTTATGCTATCCAAACCTGAGGAGTGCAAAATCCTTCTGAATCATTAACACTGACTGTTATAGTTAAATTTGTGACAACTTCTAAGCCAAAGATCCAGCATCTCTATAGGTTATAAAGTGGAAATTTTATTCCACCAGGGAGAAGAGAGATCCCCTTTCCTCCAAATGCTACCATCATGTCAAGGCCTGGAAGAACCTGAGATACAGGACATTAAACATGTGACATCTGTAACTGTAGGAAAGCTATTCCAGGTAAGTTTTAGAGGCTTTTATTGCTCCCTCTGAACCCTGTATAGCAGGAAACATGGTAACTAAGGCACCTGGTTTTATGGGATGGAGTAATAGAAAAAATAGTCACAATAAAAAAGAAAATTTAAAACTCTTTACACATCCCTAAAATAGCTTTTCCTGAAACATACTGGGATTGTTTCACCATCTGTGAGTAATGTGCCCATCCCCATACCCCATATAATCTTTATGTCATCACGTATTCTATTTATTCATCTCCGCCTCACTCTCACACGCATGCTTCTGGCCAAAGTCTTCGTTGTTAAAAACATTTATTCAAATGTGTCCGATTGATAGAAAAAGCTAGAAGTTAGATAAAATGTATTCCCATAGTACTACCTATATGCTGTGCAGAAGCACTACGTGGTCCCATCCACAGACTCTACAAAGCACAGGATAACGGCGTTCCTAAGCCAGGTGTTCACGGCCTCCCAGGGCCAGGGAGTTCTTGCCCAAATCTTTTAGGTGTAAAATATCTTTTTCATTCTATTCCAGTGGGTGAAGGACACAGAATAAATACTGAGGGTGAACCTATAAAGAAAAAGCGTAAGCATGAAGAGAGCACGTGGACACCGAACACTCCCTCTCCAAAAACCAAGCAGAAATGGGATGAGACATTCACAGGGTTTCTCCTTTGAGTCTCCATCAGCCATCTCCAGCTCCTGCCTCCTCTGACAGAGGCCATACAGGTATTTGCAGAACTGAGGTTCTCCAGCCCAGACTAATTCCCTGAGCGCTAGAAGGGAGTTTTCCTCCATACCACACTCAGCACAGCCAAGGCCACCTCACCGCAGATAACTGACAAAGCTGCTTGAACTGCCCAAACCTCAGTGCAGGAAATGCCCCATGAGTTTTCTCATTTAATGTGGCTGTTGCAATCGCTCAGGTTGCTCTGCTGGGCTGATCACTGGCCTAACTTGCCATTTTAGTTTTGATCAGGGGTGTTGATATGGTGGTTAAAAGTCACAGGCTGCTTTTGGCGAGTTTCTCTACATCTCTCATACAACAGCAACAGGGAAATTGTCCTGCCAGTTACAATTAGAGGCATTAGCACAGTGGCTAAAGGTCACAAATTCATTAGCTGAAAGAACTGAATGACAGAGCCACTATTGCAAGCTAAACTGAAGTTTAAAAACACCTGATTAACCAAGGAGGGTTTCCATTTTGGTTACCTGGAGGGGAGAGACGACTGCTAAAGCCGTGCACACACATTCAGAGAGGTTCTGCATGACCTGCCGCTTGATGGGCAGAAACCCCATACACACAAAGCATGAACACCACAGCCTGCCTCAAGGTGCCACCCCCAGGCGTGAGCAGCATTAGGATTTCCTAAAACCTCCTTCTCCCTTCCAGACGCCCCTCAGCTCTTCTCGGCCGGAGGTGGAGATGCCAAAACCAACCCTGAAAACCAGGTCATCACCAACTCAGGAAGGGTGATTTGCACACCTGGGCAGCACACCTTTGCTATGGGGGTAGTCAAGAGGCACAGCCACCCCGGGTGAAAGTCCCAGGGGCTGCAGCAGGGCTGCTGGACCTCTCGCCCAGCTCCCCACCACACGGCACTGGTCCTGGCATTGCTCCTTACCCCGGTGCAGAGTTGGTCCTTCCAGCTGCCAGCATTGCAAACCCCTGTACATCCCTCCTGAGACCTCATAAATAAGGTTTGTCATGGCTACTGGAGGTTCTCCTTGCTAAAGAGGAGGTTAGGAGAGGGCTCCCTACTACCATTATCTGAAGCAAAACTCATTTTCCCTCAGTGATATTTCATAAACAACAGAAAATGAATATGTGTATGGGAGTGTGTGGATATATTCTCCAAACAACAGAAAGGCCTTACAAGGCAAACGCATTCACTAAAGACACCAGGTGATTGCAAAAGTAAATCTCTTAAATATATGCTCTAAACTATTAGCCAACTGTGAAATATTTGTATTCAGTGTCAAAACATCTATGTCACACAAAGCCAAGAGACTGACAGGAGAAAGGCCAGGATTTATGTTAGCTGGGGTCTATCTGTCATGGAGATAGGAAAGCTGAGAGAGAGTCCTTTTATTAAAATCACTCTCCCGCTGCAGATATTGATCTAAGCAGCTAAGGTTGAATAGCAAAGTGCATCCCCATCTCTCACAAAGTTACTCACTGGTACAGCAGTAAAGGACTGGGGTAAATGCCCTCACAACCCCAGCAAATGGCACCCCAAAAGGAAGCGAGCAGGGAACAAGGGGCACTGGTATAAACAGCATCTCGTGACACCATGGCACAGCTGCCTTCCAGGAACCAGAAAGTCCCTCTCAACTCCACCTCCCAAATTTTCAGGAAGCCTATTTTGCTCCCCAAATCACTAACGCAGGTTACCATTACTCCCAGATTGAGTTCACCATTAAAACAATACAGAGAAACACAGTGCTGACTACATTGCTTGCATTCCCATTTTAAGGAGAAAAAAAATGCTATTTCGAAAGGATCCTTCCCCAAATCTGCTTCAGTATTTTCAATTTTTCCTCTAAGCAGTAGTAGCTTGGATCCAGACTTCTGCCCCAGTTTGAGCTGACCCTTCCCTGGCAGTTCTCCCTTGGCTCCTGGAGGACCCAGATCTTCGCTGAGTTTCTCTTTGCAAAACCCAGCTTGTGACTGCAGTCAATGGCCTCGAGTATTACACCTAAAGACAAAATGAAGCAAGGTAACTTGAAGTTCTATATACTACAGACTTTCCATATTCCTGCACCCATACACAGGTACATCATTTTATAGCACTTCTGAGTCTCCCCACATAAGCTTCTGCCTTTGGTGATATTGAAAAATTCTTTGCATGAGCCAGAAATTACAGGATATTAAAATGCTGGCAGCAGATTCTCCAAAGGCGTTGTCAGAAGGAGGTAAGGTTGGTCCAAAGCCTTTCTCCAGAGCAATGGGCTTTCACTGGATTCTCCATCCTGTTGTTTCAAAGCTCTTGGAGGAAACGAGCTCCAAACTGATGGGCCCGAACAGCCACAGGAAACCACAAAAGCAGCTTACAATAAAACCCCTGTAAAGTTATTAAGAACACAGATATGTCTTGAATGCAGAGAAAATCCTCTGTCTTACCAGCGCTCATCCATATCCCACTGTGACTGTAATCCCAGGAAGAGTATACGCCACGCGTGGTCCCACTGGGGGACTGCGATAAAACAAAACAGGATGCAGAGACACGCAAAGCAAAATTCTGGGTCTGGCGCCAGCCCCACAGCTCTGCCTCAGCACTGGGAGCGATTCTCATTTCGCTCCCCATTACTGTTGGATTTCCCACCTGGGTGGCGACCCTGACTACACATGCTGATTTTTGGTACCGTTCACAATAGTGACAGTTAAATTCCTCGTTAAATCGTTAAGTATTTAGGTCTGTGGGAAGAAGTCAGCTTTCACTGAGGTTTCCCCACTGAACTCCAGAGGTGCAGGCTGTTGCCTCCGGCAAGATTTGTGTCCCCATCCTGCAAACACGCATGCACATACATCGTTTCAAGTGTGTGTGCAGCCTCACTAAGTCAGGGAGTTTTCCCACTGGGAAATTTAAGCACAAGCTGCAAAGTTTCAGGACAGAGACCTGCGAGGCCACCCAGCCCTTTAGCTGCTTCAGAAAAAGCTCCACGGCTTTACAGATTCACCACTATTAGTTCAGGGATATCTTGCGCGTTTTTTCTCTGAACCCAATCTTTAACCTGCACTTTGCGTTGCTCTCACAGGCAACCAATATTACACTAGCCAGACTCCCAAAGCAATATGTGCTCTCTGACTCTCATAGAAGCAACCACACAGGCCTAGTTCTGCAGTTCAGACATCATTAAGTTATCAATTTATATCTGCCTTTCAGGGAACAGCACATGAAAACATGAATCCTTCCTTTCTAATGACAGCTATCTTTTTTTCCCCACCCAAAATACACAGAACAAAAGGTTCTGTTTTCTCTCAGATTCCTTCACTTAATTCAACATTTTATTTTTGGAATGACAACAGCCTCGAGCAACTCCATTAATTTGTTACAGAGTAAAAGAGCTTTGCATTCCTAGGGTGATTGCTGACCTCCTCCCCTGCTCCCTTGCTTATTGAAACAGTCCTGCTCAAGCACATCCCGGTATCAGAACAAAGCATAATTTTTCAGGCTTGAATGCATTATTTTACGTTATGAATACACATTTGACATATTTTACAAATTCACAGCAGATGCTGTCAGAAAGGACAAAATAACCATCCCTCGGTACCGCTTTTCTCTTACTACAATGATCAAAGGCTGCAGCTTGTCATTCACACGTGGAGAACAGCTCCTCTTGGGGAGAGGAGAAGGAGCCTGCAGCCTCACCCAGGACTTCTTGGGTGTTTGTTTCTCTGTCTGTTGCCGATTAGCAATTTAGAGTTCAATTTTCTAAGCACAAGGAAAATTCCCAATAGCTCTGGAGGAGGCAGTTTGAGGAGATCTTGTCAAAATATTGGTGTGTAAAAAAAGTGAAACCTTATTATGGCTTTCATACTGCGATGCACCAAATATGGTTATCTTGCCCACAGACAATTATTAACTTATAGGCAAAGAATAAAAACTCTCAAGCAAAAAATGAAGTTGGATGAGGTCATACTTGCTGTGTGGTTCACTTGTGTTAATATATTAAGGTAATAAAAGATAATGAGCATTAGCTGACAGCATTTTCAAACTCGTCAAGAGAAGTAAATTAGATCAGATTTGAGATTGCCTGAGAAGGCAAAAAGCTGGATCTAATTCTTTTCTCAATGACAGGGCAATTATAAAATCAAGAAAGAGTCACAGGACATCACCATCATAGGTGATGATGAACCCAGCATAATAGTTAGGAAACTCCAGATCATCAACACGATTATTAGATTAGGATTAGTTTAAACCAGTGCCTTGACCAGAGCAGGAAGTGCTCACCTACCAGCATAAACTACCCCAAGGGTGTGAATTGGATGCATGCTAATTGATAGCAGTGTTTCTCAATTTGCCCTATTACCTCTGAATTGGAACAATTCGCTTACAGCAATCTGTAGCAGCTTGGGAAAAAGACTGAGGATTGAGAGATCTGGAAAGTTTGGGAACAACCTTTCTACACCAGGAGTATTTATGCATAGGGTTAGCCTGTAGTAGTAGTTGTCAGCTATTTCAGGGAAAATGAGCTATTTAAGAAATAGGAAATGAATCTGGACCAGTAATAATTTAGTGAAGAGGTTAGAAATACAAACAGCTGCCCCCTGCTCCTCTGGGCCACTTCCTACACTAACACAAGTCTGCAGGCTGAGTTTCTGGCTGGAATAAGACCCCGTAAATCCAATGTGACCTCATCAACCCCAATCTCATCTATGTGCCTCTGAATACAGAGCCTGTCCCACTCCTGCCAAAGACAGCAGCATTGCTCCCACCCTAGACCCTGCAAACTCACACCTACAACTGCCTCAGCTCACCAGGGCGCCAGCCCAGGGTTTTTGCACACGTGTGACAGACAGCAGTCACACATGGGAACAGCCCAGCATTTGTGCATGCTGAGGATGCAGCTCCATCACAGCTCAATGTCAGCATTTACCCGGCCGAAGCTGCTGTAATGGGCAGTGAGAGGGAGCAGCAAAAAAGCTGTGTTCACCTTCTGCTTAGTGGCATCTCCTATAAACCTTTGTGTGGAAACATCACAAGTGCAGTTCAAGTTTGAGTCAATTCAAGTTCAAGTCATATCTTATTACATCCAGTACTGCTCCATAGCCTAGAGAATAAAATTCTGCAGAAACTCAGCATACAGGTCACTTCAGCACTCTGCTTCATCTGGCGTTTATAACCAGAGCTGAGCACATAATTCACACTGCATAATTTATCCACGGGATTTAGCCCATGGAACACCCAAAGCAGATAACAATTTCTTCATACTTATTTATTTTTTTAAAAATTCAGTCAACAACTTCTCTGCTTCTCCTGAACTCTGCAAAAAGATTATGAACCTCTGGCAATATTCTTCCAGGGCTTGAGCTCCTGGCTAGCTGTGATCAGTCAAATTAATTCACCTCTTTTTCAGTCTTCTACCTTCAACTATTCTTGTTTCGCAAGTGGAGGAAAATGTGTGCAAGCACTAAATCTCAAACATGCTATTCTAACATTTGGATTCCATTATACTAGAGATAACATATAATCCTATAATGATATGTAATAAATTAACATTTAATCTCATATCAGAGAGTTCAAAGGGATCACAGCCAGCTGGTGCTAAAATAAGCATTTGCTAGAGGCTGCAAGAGTGGGAGACGAAGATGAGGAGTGAGATCTAAGCTGCTCTGACGCTTTGGCTTGGCAAGACTGGTTGGCAAGGAAAGGACCAAATAAACCCCTGATATGAAGGGGACCATCTCCAAGATCAACCAACCTGTGCCCTTTAGCTGTGAATGTAGTCCTTGCAGTCCATCCAACGTGGAGGAAGGGAACCCAGCTAACAGTTGAGTTAGCTCCCCACTCCAAGCTAACAAGCAGGGAAGGTCATCGTCACACAGTGCTGCACAGGGGACTTGATTCGGTGCTTGATTCGTCCCCCGGTTGAGCTGCAGAGATCCATAGCCACCCCCGTTTTTTCCCCGGCCCTGCTTTATGCACATGCAGAACTGATGAAAGAATGTACAGTTTCAATACAGAGAAGCCAAAAATCATTTGTCATTTTGTTCCCCTTTCACACACCTTCATACATAGTGCTAATACACCGACCACTGCACAGTCTTCATTAATAACAACAGCTATTAATAAAGTTTTCTCCATAGAGGCTTCCTTAATATATGCACATAGTGACTCTGGTGAGGATGATTCGTTTCTCTTGAAGACAGGTGCAATTAAAAGCCCCTGGCAGGAAGACGCAGCCTCCTGAGCTGCGCGAGGCAATAACAATCACCAAGGGCTGCTGACCAAAAGAGCAGGCATAAATCCCTGACTTGCCAAAGTCCCTCCAACTTCTACCAAGCCAAGATTTCACTGTTAGGGTAAGGGGATAACAATTGTCTTTATCTTCCTGGATGCTCCACGTGCCGCGTCTGTTGTCCCAGCTACGTCCTATGGCATGGTACATTTTTCTGGAAATTTGCAGACCCAGCACTTAATCTTTGTTCATGGGCGGCAGCAAAAAAAAAAAACCTATTGACATCAGTCAGATTCAGGTCCTTTCTCTGAATCCAAAGACACACTTCATTGCCCCATCTCAGACTAGAATATACTTTAAAAAAAACCTGTCAGGTAGCCAAGAAAGCCAAGAATCCATCACAGACACAGACAGTATTTTAAAAAAGTACTGCCAAACCTCTTTGCTAGTTTTCAGTGAAGACTTACCAACCTTACTGCCAAATTAGCTAAAAAGTAAAGGCAATTAAAAAAACATCAAGAAAAAGGAAAGAGAGAAACTTAGACAGGATAGCCAATAAAAATATACAGTGAGCTGAATTTCACAACTCCGGACACTGACCAGAGTTCTGTATGTGAAGAAAACTTAATAAATAAAAATAACAAAAAAATCTGAAGTGTTATGGAGTTATCTGTGCTCTAGCATATAATACACATTTCTATTACCCTTTCTGGATTAGCCAAATGAAGATCAATGTATCTATAAAACTCAATGACATGTTAATGCAAACCTTAAAAAAGATAAAATGCCTTTTATCTCAGTCTTAGGAAAACCTAATAAAGAATTAACAGTCCATGAAGCCATGGAATTTCACTCAAGGCTTTACTTTATGCCAGGACTTCCTACTCCATTAATTTTTAACGGACAGGTTTCCCCAGGCCTTGGGACATGTTGGTACAATTGTACATTGTCATTAAAATTGGTCCTATATTTTCCTTTGGAGCTGGGATAGGAACCTCGTTGTAGTATGTGGACTTAAAACATAGACAACACCCACAATGGATCAGAAATGTAAATCTGTAGCAACTGTTAAGATAAATAAATATGCAAAAAAAGGTAGACAAATATTGATTTTGATAATGATCTGACAATTAATTAATTTATGAGCTAAAAGTTTCACCTGCAGGATGAGCACCTTGGATCAGAGCTCATTTGTAACATTGGCATTTCGAATTTATATCAGAAGCAACTGCCAGGAATCTACTAATGCAACACTAGATGTTGAATCTTTGAGGGGACGCAGTCAAATATTAGTCTAGAATTTCGTTCAAGATTGGTTCTCAGAATTAACAAGCCTTCAGTGACTGCCATGGGCCATGCCAGGAGGCTGGGATCCATAAAGCCAGACACCCCCAAGCTCGGTGGGAAACTGGTCTCATCCAAGTTCCCAGCTATATTTATTTCTACTGACAAACACACAGCAGCAAGACCAGAAATTTCAAGTGCCAGTAATTAAAAACCAAATTAAATCCAATACTTCTGCACACATTTAAAAGTTGCTTGCTCTCAAAAGGGCCTGAATACCTGTAGCCCCCACTGACATTAAAGGAAATGCAGATGCTTCCCACTTCTGCTAATTGCAGTGGGCTTGACTTGGATGCCAAGGAAAGGGCCCACTCCTTTTAGACACCCATGGGTGAAGACTGAGGCCACAGTGCCCAACTGGAGCAGGATCATTTTCTAGGGGGAGTGTGCCAATAGCAGGAGAGGCACAACACAGAGCCTGAGCTCAAACGCTCTTCAAGGCTGGCAGGTTTGGGCTTGTGAATCAGCACAGGGAGAAAAGAGACTGCAGTAGGCAGGGAAAACAGTCCTGAGGAAAAGCAGGAGGCAACAGTCTGGGAGAGAGCGACAGGAAGAGCAGTGAGCAAAGAGGAGGCAGAAGGAGCAGGAATGAAGCTTGACTGTACAAAGATTGAAAACCAGCTATTTCCATTTAAAAAAAAAAAAAAAAATCATTGGTCCAACAAGCTAAAAGCCACTTTGAAGCCTTTTCCTCCTCCCTGGGATGAAGATGTCCTACCCTTAACCCACCTGGGTCAGGTAGGGAGAAAGACTTTCCTGCCTCAGAGGTCCCACCAGCACAGCATCCTCCCCGGCAGCTAAAGCTCCTCAGATGCCGACAGTCTTGAGTATTATTTGCACCAGTTTACCTGGGTTCATCCTCACCTCCATTTCCACCCCTACTTCTCCCACTGCTTTGGGAGAACAGCTGCTTCTCCCAGGCACTCCGAGATTAATTACTCTTGGTTCCTCTCCTGCACAGTGCCTTGATCTGGAAAATTTATTTAGATAACTTCTTAGGCAGCATATTTATCTGCTGGCCTCAACATCTGCCTGAGCATAAAAATCAACATCTGACTGATGACAAACATCATGCCAGTTGGGTGGAGACTGTCCTCTGTAAACTTTACCACCCGTATTCTGATGGACTTGCACCTCATGGCAAGAAGTCTGAGTCTCTCCCCTGCTTCCCACTTGAGGCACAAGCACAGGTCTCAGCCAGAGTGAGAAACCAGGCATGGGACAACAAGAGAAGGAGAGGACACCCTCTCCCATCAGTACACAGGGGCCGTGCCGTGTTCAGCCCTGAAGCACCACCACTGCCTGATCCATACCACTGCTCTGCCAGTCAGATGCATCAGTAAAGAGATGAGACACAAAGACTTAAACTGGGACAAGAAGAAAGAACACCAAACACACCAGGTAGCGAAATCCCCACCAAGACCCCCATTTCTACAGTCCTACCCCGAGCAGCCACTGAGGACATGCAGGCACCCTCACTACCCACACAGTCTTGTCTCTGGATTTCAGGTCAGGGTAAGGAGTTGAATGACTCACTTGTCCTGTTGTCAGAGTACAGAAACAAGGCTTATGTACCGAGTCACAGGCATTTCTGCCTCTACATACAAAGGCTGGAGATGGAATAACAGCCCCGGATGCATCCTGCACTGCAAATCCATTTGTTGGCAAAACCCCCTTATTTTCCATCTTTATTGAACCAACACCTCATACACACCAAGTACATTTGGATCACCAAGGTGGGATGCTAAATTAATCAGCAGGAAGCACTGCCTCCCAAAGGCAGCCTATTCTAGATCTATTCCTGGCTAATCTTCAAGGAATGCTCTGCCACTCTTACTCATAGAGAAAATTTGTAAGAACTGCAAACAGAAGAAAATACTGCTCTCTGCAGTGGGGTTCAGACCAGCATCCTTTGTTGCCTGACATGGAAAATTCCATCACCAGACCCCGAAATCTGCCAAGGGTCCCTTCTGAGAGCCACTACTTTTAAGAATTTTAAAAAAGCCTGCTGCAAGCTTCCAAAAAGCAAACAAAGGGTAAGAAAATAAAGACTTGCTTAATAAAAAGCAAAAATCCTCGCCCTTACCTTTCAAACACACCCTTTGAACCTCGCCATCTCCACTGAATTTTAGATGAAACTTAGAGCCAAATATTTATAGGCACCAGAATATAAATGAACCTCCCTTTTGATATCACTGTCCTAGCCTTCAGTTCAAGGCTGGGTGAGACAGAAACATGAAGACGGAGGGTGAATTAGCTCAAGAGGGGGAACTTGTCAATCAAAGCTGCTAATGCAAGACCACAACAAAACTCTGGTTTAACCTCAGCGGTGACCAGCCGTCATAATGTGGCACTTTGACTGCTTGTCAGCAACCTGCTCTGAAGAACAAGGATGCTGCAGAAGTCTTTCTGAAACTCGGCAAGGAAAAATGCACCTGTCTGCTAGGCATCCATCAAGGCTTCCCAAAGTCTGCAACCAAATGAATTCTCAACAAGTTCCAAGTTATGGAGAAGAAAAATTGCAGTATAAAGGATTCATACAGATACAGGCTCCATAATGCTCCCCTATGTGCCTGGCACATCATTTCTCCAAAAAATAGAGCACTACTTACATAACCACATCTGACTAGGGCACAAGGTTGCACATGGAGAGATCCTGTGTTTTCCTTCACCCCAAGCTCCAAGGACACCTGGCTGTCGAACACACTCTGAGAGAGGCTCTACAGCACGGTTGGGAAAGCATCAAATGTAAAGCAACTCCATCCAGGAATGGAAGGTCCACATGCCAGGGAGCTCCCCAGCATGTGTCCACAGAAACTGGAGGTATCTGCAAGGGAATGGATGATGGCCCAGAAGAGGTAACATTCTTATTCTTGGCTCATGTCTGGATTTATTGGGTTTCATCTCTTCACACCAGGAGGGGTGCAGATGTTTAACTGGACCCCTGACATGGACTGTAAGTAGGTTTTGTCTCAGCCAATTTATTTACACCTGTACAGCCCTAGAACTCACCCTGTTTTCCCTGTAACACTAGTGTCTTACAGGCCTGTTGTCTGAACATAAATAAATGCAGGATTCACAAGAGATTATCATATTTTAAACAGAATGTGTTTGCAGTTTTCTTCAGGAATATTAGTTTTCAGAAATGTAGTATATTTATTCATGCAGTTAATTGGATAGATTGTAATAAAAACAAAAATATCCGTTCCTTCTTCTAAGTGTAAGAGTAAAAAGGAAAAATACAATTTTAACTGATCAACAGCCTTATCTTACTCTTTCCTGAACATTTAATCACGTTTCCAGCATATACAGCTTGCAACAAAGACCCAAACTAGTTAATTTTCCAAAAGCAAGAAGCGTTACAAAACCTGTAAAGCAAATAAGCCAATCTTCACCTTCTGAATATAAAGATATCCCACAACAGCAGGAAATTAAGGCCTGGGAAGTCTGGGCTCCTGACAGTACTACTATTGGGGCAAGCATCAGGGCGCTTGGGCGATCGGAGCAGCAGTGGGGAACGGAGGCAGTGAAGGTTGAATTCGTGCCCTACCACAGACCTGTGTAATCACCACCTCTGGGGCTGTGCCTATGCTGTCTCAACAGCGTAGCCTACACCAGCTTCAAATCTTGTCATTTTATCAATGAGAACCAGAAATGTGTGAAGGCCAGCTTTCACTGCTCGTGCTTGTGTCTCGTTAATAAAATTCCACCACAACAAACCAATTAGTGAGACTCATTAATTTTTTATGCATGTTACTAATGTGCATGAAGCCAGCTGACCTTTCAGTGACTAGTGTAGCATACATTACACACTTCACGTTTTCTGCCTTCTTTTCTTTGATTTACAGTAGTTGCAATGTGTTTTCTGAAGAGCAAAGCCTGGCTTTTCAGTAAAGCTCAGAGCCGGCTTCTCCCTTCTGCCACGTAATTTCTGATCATGCCTGCCTAGACCAGCAGGGCCAAAGGATCAGGGAAGCACAAAGACACCTCCAAGCTATTTCCACCTGCAGAACAGATGCAAGCAAAGCCTGGCCATGCGTGAGGGTATGTGGAAATACAGGGACTCGGTGGTCACCGCGAAAAGACTCTTATCTCTGCAGGGACTGAGGATGGGCAGTCCCTGTCCTGCTCACCCTGAGACGATGACAGCCTCCATCCCACTCAAATACTCTCAGCAGGGGACACTTGCTGGTGGTTTCATAACAAATAGCCCGAACGCCAGTCTGTCCACCCCAAAGCTGGCCTCAGTGTGGCCCAAAGCACAGGATGTACCGCTAATGGATGCATGTGGCCATTAAGTCAGTAAAGCAGAAATAAAACAATTTAGGAATAAAATGAAACTTCTGCTTGAGTAGGGACTTCTGGATCACGCATTAAATCTGCCTGGTATCTCTCTCCAGTGTCACTGCACACCTATTTTCTCCTTGTAAAGCACAGTATTGTTTTTTAAATGTTTTCATTCACACTTAGAAGCTTTCCAGGATTGGACTTTATTCTTCAATATTATCTGCTGAACAGTGAAACACTGGAACAGATTGCCTGGGAGCACGATAGGGTCTTCATCACTGGGAGTCCATAGGGACAGGCTATCTGCAAGGAATTTCATAGGTAGAGCTGAGCTTTCCTTGGGACAGAGGCATGGACTAGACAACCCTTCATGTTTCCCCCCAGCCCTATTTCTCTATGAGCAGTCAAGCACACTCTGCACCTGAAACAACCGAGAGAGTTAATCTGCCCTTTGAGACATCAGCAGCATCTCAGTGGTGGGGAAGATGACAGGTTATCCTACCTTATGTCATCCCTCTAAAATCTGGTTATCTTGGAGCTTATTTGCAAACCATACTCTGAACTTCTCAGACCTTACCAGTCACCACAATACATTGTACAAAAAGAGCAGCAACTTTTCAGAACTGAACACACATCTACAACAGTATTTCCTGGGTCCAATATAGTCTCATCTTGATGTTGGCCTGTTCACTCAGGACTGGAAATACAGGTACACTTATTTACCCATGCACAGTTTTGAGACTATTACGACAAAATGAACGACTTCTAAAATTTGCTGCTAGAGTGTTATTAAATGCAACAGTCTGATGTGCAGTTACAGAATGCAACAACACTACTGTTCCCTCGCATGAGGGATATGGGACAGGAGATAATAATGCAGTCTTTGCTTACGGGCAAAGCGGGGAAAATGGTGAGAGGGAGATTCATGCCACCTGCAACTCTTGCAAGGTCAGTGTGGTTCATTGTGTGAATCAGTGCAGTGTGGCACATCAGCTGTTAGACTACCTTCACCTTCAAAGGCTGGATTTACTGCAGGAACGTCCTGCCTGATGATGCCCCCATGACACTTCTCTTTTCCACTACCCACTTTGACCACAGATGACTAAACCCGGGGTGTCTTCCAGAAAACTTTACCTACAGTCAAACATCCACAGGCAGACAGATAACATGGATACAACCCTCCTTCTGACCCCACAGAAGCAAAAAACCCTGCTCTCCTCCAGTCAAGGCTTAGGTTGATTCAACACTTGACAAGACAGAGCTGAGCCCGCACCATTCAACCCCTCCACCATGGCACATGTTCCCTTGTGGTCTGCCTTTTTTTTTTTTTTTTTTTTTTTTTTTTGCTTTTGTTAAAATGGGCTTGAGTTTTTCTAAACCCACCCCCTACACTGCTACAACCTGATGAGTTTTGCACCAAAATTCCTCCCCTTGTTATTTTTCCAATGCATGGTATAGCAAAAGCATCCTTGCCCTTCCAGCAGATTGCAGAAGACCTGTCAGTTTTGGCCCTGACTCTCTCCAACTGTAGCTCCCAGGACCTGGTACTAACACAGCTGTGAGTCAAATTTGGCCCGTGCCACTGCATTTTTAGGGGCTCTCAGCCTGCACCCCAGAGAAGGAAACAAGCCCAGGCAGGTTTTCAGAATGGTGGCACATGCAAGGGCTAAGAGCCCTCTGAAAAAACAGTCCACAACCACCACAAAGTAGGGGACTAATTCAACAGCTTTTTGCCACCCATGGTGGGTACCAAGCCCTTGAGAAACCCAACCCGTATTCACCATGGGTATCAGTCATGTTTGGAGGGTTAATTTGTTAGAATACAGCAAAAGTGACAAGTACTAAGAAGCATTATCCAAATGACAAGTGCTTATGCATATTTTATGAAGCATCTTCAAACCACGGTTCAATGTATCCAAGAATACTTCTGAAAAATGGCAGATTCTGGAGGGGATTTGGAGAGGAAATAACATATAGAATAGGAGGACAGATGTTGCTAATTTATGATGCAAAGGCCTTTACTGAAAAGTGCACATTTTGCTTAAGATTCTCTACAAACGCTATTTTAATGCTGATTTCCTCCTCTTTAGAATTTCACAAACTCTTCTCTGTAAGAACTTCAGCTTGGCTCAGAAGTTTAGCTTGGATCAAAAGCAGCATCTGTAACCAGCAATTAAACTGGAGCTTCAGTACTGTGCATGTTTTTAAAGCATATCCACTTTTTAACAATGCTGCTTGGAAAAACATGGCTTAGCTGTATGTTGGGAATGTGAGAGTGCATTTTGCCCTTCTGCCTTCCACTCTTGCCAAGGTTATTGGGACTTTTAGACCTGGGACTAAACTCAGAACAGTGACAGAGCAGGAGCCAGTGAGATGGATGGTTCCTAATACCCAATGAGGTCAGAAAACAGAAGTGAGATCATCACTTGAAAAAAGAAAAAAAANATATATTGGCCCAAGTGCTTCATCAGTCTCTCCCAATGCCTCATGCACCACCACACAACCTTGCTTTTCCTACCAACATTGAAGAGCATTTTGAACATGAGTCAGTTGGTTCTCCTCTCCTCCCTTCCCGCTCTACCCCAAAAAGTTTGAAATAAAAATGAGGAAGACGCACCTCATGTCCCACATGCAGGAGCCTACACAGATTTTTTTCTGCTTACTAGCCCCTCCACACGGACATGTGGCTTCATTGCTCCTCTGCTCTCCAAAGACAACACACGCTACAGAGTAGATTATTTTCTGCAAGGTTGCTACACCACCAGGGGGGTCTGTGAAATCCTCCTTGTATGTAAATATCAGTTAAAAATAAAAAAGAAAAACCATGCGCCGACTTCTCATTCTGGCATTCATTTCAGACCCTGCTGGATCATGCCGAAGTGCAAATGAATGGCAGACACAATCGTGTGCAGATGCTGCACTGAAAAACCTGACAACAACCCAGGACTTTCACTCTATTGCAGGGCAGCTTTTGCTCCTAAATTAAAGCTGCATCGTTATTATACACAGGGTGACATTTAAAAACAAAACAAAAAACCCCACCAAACCAAAACAACCTTAAGGTTACATAACTCAGCAATCAAAAAAATTTAAGAGTTAGGGTTCCCTGTACAACCATATTGGGGATGGGAGCACCAGGGGTTGTCACAGCTCCAACGGGAGGACATGGCCGAGGGCTGCACAGCTGCTTGGCTTCACGTTATAGTACAGTCTATACACAACTAGACTTTTTCCACCAGCCTCGCTCAGGGTGAGGCAAATCAGGTGCTCACTCAGGGAGCTGCAAGTCACTGCTTTGTTCGCTCCTTGCCTGTCAGTGCTTTGTTTCCAGCATATTGTTCAGGCTGCCTTGAGCACAAGGCAGCTGATTTCTTCATTGCTTTTCTTTCACCACATTGCATCCCAGAGCTCAGCAAACTTTACTGGATCTTCCCTACACAGCTCTGAGTGAGGCTTCAGTTCAACTTCACAGCTGGAACAAGGCAAAAGCCTAAAACCTCACCCACCATCCCAGGCACATGATTTCAGATGCCTCAAACACAGCTCTCTACTTCCAATGCACAACAGCATGTGTTCAGATCACGGCTGCTCTGCACGTCACTTCCAAGGGTGCCTTTCAGCTTGCCTGCAAATTGGGACTGCTGAGGTGGAACCCCAGAGAACAAGGAAAGGCAATGAGGGATCCCCGTGGCAGCATGGGCTGCACCGATTTCCTTGGCACCACACATAAAATCCGTGGTGAAGGCAGGGAGAGAAGTTTCATAATTCAGTGGCAATCTCCCCACCCATGGATCGTTCCAGCCTAAATGATTTACTACCGTCAGAATTAAAAGGTGCTGAAAGCCAGGTCCTGAAAAGGCGGCTGGGGCTAATTATAAGCAGTGCTGATGTCTGGGCTTACTGAAAGCAAAGGGGACTTCTACTCCATTAGTGCTTCCTGGGACCACACACTGTCCATCACCACATCACACAGTCACAGCCACGTGGCCACAAGCGTACCCCTCCGCAGGAGGCTCTGTGTACGCCCTACACCCCACCAGCACCACTTCAAACGAGTTGTTGCTGCCCTAGTCCCCGTACTGGTATGGGTCCTCATGCTGGCAGACAGCCTTGGGCAGGGTCTCAACACCACCAGGCACAGGGCTGCGCTGCAGATGCCTGGCTGGATCCATCACAGCCCCTCAGCAGCTCGGGGCTGCTGGGAGCTTAGCAATTCTTCATGCTCACATATTCCCATGGCGCTTTCGGAGGAGAGTGATTACCCTGCAGAACACTATCTCACCCATCCCAAGCAGAATTTATTTACCTTTTTTTTTTTTGTTTTAATCTGATAAGCTGAAATTTCAGTACACTTGTCTGCAAAAACTCTGCATTACAAAGACATGTAACAAATACCAATTGTTTATAGACTAGGTTATTTATTCCCAGTGTATCTTCCTGCCTTTTACTGGCCACGTCTTTTATCAGCAATAACCAAGTACCTTTCAAGTTGACAACCTGTTTGGTTTATGGCAGGAAAATGCATCCAAGTGCCTTTCAAGCCTGCTCTTGCTGCAC
Source organism: Fregata magnificens (assembly GCA_013389945.1). NCBI lineage: Eukaryota > Metazoa > Chordata > Aves > Suliformes > Fregatidae > Fregata > Fregata magnificens. The sequence goes on from WAAD01042671.1 coordinate 230,933, forward strand.
AGAATTCAAATAGCTCAACGAACATCATTCTTGCGAAGTTTAGTTTTGATATGATTCACATTTTTGTTTTGTTTTTTTTGTTAATCAGTATTGTCTTAGGATGGGCTTCTTAAGGCCCAGCAAACTTTTCAAAATCAAGTGACCGCTGTGCCAGAACCAAGTCTCCCAGTCCAAATATTGCTCAAAATCATAGTGTCTAAAAAGAATAATAATCATAATCAAGGCCCAGGTAATTTTGAGATGACAGGCCATTTCCAGTTAGCGCTAAAAGGAGCTGGGCTTCAAGGATATAGGAAGAAAATCAGCTAATGAAGAGGGACAAAAGAAACTAGTTAGAGGTTGACTCGGGGAGCAGCTTGCAGGGACACCCAGACTGCTGGGACCTGCAAGGGACACATGCAACTACAAGATTTCAAGGCAAGAGGAGAAAGCCTGAAAAAACCAGAGACCACAGGTATGCAAAGTAACAGAAGGAGCCTTAACACTCAGAGCTGGACCCCAGACTTGCCATATCGTTGAACCACGGAGAAGGTGGTTTCACTGACACGTATGGAGGAATCACAGCAATGGAGCGAAGCCAAGCAGCTCCACAGGGTGTGCGGCCACCTCCCATCTCTGCTCCCCTCCCACACCCAGGTACCAGCAGGCAGGAGTCTGCCCTCCTCCTCCCTCCCTCCCTGTCATCCCTCCATCTCCTCACCGCTGGCTTGCTTCACATGGCTCTTCCCATCATTTATTTCCTTCTGAAAGGGCTGATTCACGAGCAATAATCAGGCTTTTGTGTTTTAATGTTTTGATCGTACTCAGTCCCCCGCTCTCCCCCAAGCCCCCTCCAGGTTCGTGGCACTGACACCTTCTCTTCAGATTCCCTCTCCAAGAGCCTTCATTTTTCTCCCTAATTGAATTGTTGTCATGGAAATCATTCCTCCTCTCCATCTTACTGAAAGGCTTTAAAAGAAACCAGCACCCTGCTCCACCACTTTTCCAGCAATCAGCCGCGCCACATCTCCTCCCCGAGCACGCCACAGCTCCGGCAGCTCCTTCTGCCGGGTCGTGAAAGCCCACACGTGCCCCCCGCTGCTCTCCTCCTACGCCATGGGCTGACCTGACCAGAATATCTGGGCACCAACACAATATATCATTTTAATACATAATTAGGGTGATCACCAGATTTGCTACACCACTTTCCTTCTCAGACATGCAATACCCCTACAGCTCAGGAGCCATTAGAGTGTAGCCACAGCCACCTGTTCTTCTCTGTCTATATATAGAGATGTAAATGTGAAGTGTCTGGGTACTTTTTTTTAAAAAAGTTTCCACTTACATAACAGGCAGTAATTTTGCAGTCAAGAAATTCTGTTTGTTTTTCCAGGCTGGAAAGTTAATTACTGAAAATCGCCCTTGATGAACTTCCAAGACAAAGGCTGCTGCCTCCAGAAACGGAGCAGGGCAGATCTGGCTCCAAAGACAGAGGAAGAAATAACACTGCTCAAAATATAATCTATTAAAATGCCACACTGGGTGCCCGTGCCTGGGCGCTGGCAGTGGGGCCGCAGGGGCCTCTGTGAGNGTGAGGGGAGACCTGGGGGAGCAGGGGAAGGGTGTGAGGAGGAAGGAGCGGCGGAGGAGCTGTGATGGACTGACCACAGCCCTCCCGTTCTCCATCCCTTTGTGATGCTCAGCGGATGGAGGGGATAAAGGAGTTGGGAATGAAGAAGTGAAGTGCAGGCAATAAAAAGGTGTGGGTTATCCTCACTGGCAGCAGTGCATTCAAAGCAAAGCCTGTGCCCAGACTCGGGGCATGTCAAAGGCTGAACCATCCGCAGCAATCCTTTGCAGGGAATGGCTGCACTCATCAACTACGAGAGCAGTCATGTTTACTGAAAACCTGGACCAAGGCTAGACAAAGAGGATGTTAATGTCTCATCAACACATTATACTGGAGTATGCAAAGAAAAGCCACTTTGCTTGCGTCAGGAATCCCACCGGCGTCCCTAACCACCCATGGAGAGCAATCCCCACACAGCCATGCTCACCCCAGGCCCGCGTCCTGCTGAAACACGTGACCACAGCACTTGCAAATTCTGTGCCTTCTCTGTTCACCTGCACCTCCAGCCCAACCCCAAATAAAACCACTGGGAGAAGACTCCTCAGTTAAAACAGCAAATCATTCAACCACTCTGATAGTGGTGACAGCACCAAACCCAGGCCATCTTCAAGTTTATTTGACTGATACAAAGGCAAAACCAGAGGTCAGTGTGAGGCCAAGGACAGCTTTCAGCACTTCGTAATAGACAGGGCCTGCACAGAGAACCAGGATTAAAATATCCTAAATCCCAGATAGGAAGACACAAGCAGGCATTCAGCCATGACTAATACCCCAAATATTCTCAAGACGGAAAACAAGAAATCTGCTCCATGATCATTCACTGACAGAGTCCCATAAAGCTACTAATTAGAATGGTGTTTACAGTCTATATTTCATTTCATTTGATGTTTTTACTCTGATTAGTTATTCTATCACCTGCAGAGAGCTAGTTAGCTGAATGCAAAAATGTCATTGGACTTAATCAAGTAAAGTAGCATTTCATAGAGGGAATTCAGCTGTCCTGCTCAGTGCTGTTACCCTGTTAATAACTTTTTTAAAAAATAAAGTTGAAAGCTAAGAGTCAAGCTAGGTCAGTGCTCAGAAGAGAGACACCTGCAAGAAAACGGGTGAGCTGCAGAAAAATTGTATATTACTGATCCTTTCTTCTGCATAAACACCCCAGCCAGACACCATGGCTTCTGGAGGAAATATAAAGCAAGGTTCAGTGCTCCTGCGGTCCCAGATTATATGGTGCATCTCCTAGGAGGAGCAATGCTCCTCCCAGTGTCTTCTCACACCGAGCCATCTAGCCTACCTGAATTGCTTTGAGATTTCAAATAAGATTGGAAGGCTTTCTCTCCCTCCCAGCCAGGTCATCAGTGGTCACAGTTTCTCACACTGTGCCCCGCATCCCGCCGAGCCCTCCCCAGGGCTGCTGGAGCAGCAGCATCACTTCATGTGTCTTCCCTGCACACAGCCCTGCAGAGTGCCTTTTTATCGTTATGACATGCTGATTTTTGTCCTGCTGATAACCTACTGTAACCCCAGATCCTTTTCCTGAAGTGTTGCCTAGCCTGCTATTTGCCATCTGCAGCAATGCTTGCCCCAAGCTAGCCCTTGGCCCTTTTATCCTTTTTTCCAGATCACCATTTCAATCTGTCCAGATTATTTTAAGAAAGCGTTCTGGTTCTTTTTCCACAAGAATCTGCAGTCCCTCCCAACTTTATATCACCTGTCAGTTTAACAAACGTATTCTCCATTCCATTACCCAGATTGAGAATGAAAATATTGAACAGAGATGGACAGGAGCCAGCCCTGCAGAACCTCACAGATTTTCTGGGAATCCAAGGTAAATGGGCTGGTCCATAAAGCCTTGACTCCTCTTTCCCCTCTGTTTTAAATACTGGTACTACTTATACCATTATCTTTCTTCCAGGCAACTTCCACCTCGTGCGCACACCCAAAGCACTCTCCCGCAGCACTGTGATGCTGCAGCCAGGTCTACGGGGCATCTGAAGCTCCCAAGACCCTACTGAAAATACCTAAAATTGCAGTCAATGGGGAGGTCTCCCCTCCGTTAGAGGCATACGTGGGGCCTCTCATTTGCAGTGCCCTTGCTGGGAAAGCCTGGCACACCAGCACCTCTGGCCTTTTCCTGCTCAGCACTCACAACCAGCACCCTGGTTGGTGAAAGACACAAATATGCTTTTGCTTTAGAACAAAAATTGTTGCTTTTTTCCCCCCATTTAGCTTCCTAACCACAGCTAGCCAAGCTTGAAAATGCTGTCCTGCATTACGCAATAATCTACTGAGAGCAGGGGGATTTTGCAAAAACTGTGTGCGGTAATGAAAAGCATTTCCTCCCCTCTGCTAGGGGGCAAAAAAAAAAAAAAACCCAACCCACACAAAACAAACAAAATCTCTGTCCTCTAAGAGATGTTCACTTTTACCAGCTATTTGTTGCATTTTAGTCATTCATCTACTGACAATATTTCTGACAAAAGCAGAGCAGAAACAGCTCAATTTGCAAAGAGCTGGGCTGTGTTCACCTCTACAAAAGCCATATAAAGTTTTGCCCCAAATTCCACTAAAAAAACAGTAAAGGCTGCTTCTCCAGCTGAGGGGTTGAACTGGGGTTTCCTTTTTGAAGGGAAAAAGCCATCATTTAGTTATTAGAGTGGAGAAATATCACTCCCTACAAGACACAGAGCACTGAAATGTCCTAAAATTAATAAACTGGTCAGTGCATTTTAAAATTAGAATTCATTTTTCAGGGAACCTGTATGCAAAGTTGCAGCCTGATGCAAATTAAAACAGTAATAAACACTTCAAAAACACGTTTATAATAGAAATGCTAACAAATCCTTAACTATAATGATAATGGCTTGCTAGGCAGCTCTATAATGTAAAATTAATCCTTAACATGTCTTAATTTTTTTTCCACTGGGTCATTTAATAATGTGATAACTCATTTCTTTCCTCTGCCTTCATCTCTCACATTGCCATGGAGACAATTGTGAATCAGATATAAATAAAAATACTCTAGCACTGTGGCACCACATGTTCTTTTGATCCGTTGCCAACACGATTTTAAAATTACAGGAATTCACAGGAGCTCAATAATTAACAATTCATTTGCTAAGAAATCACTTCTTTTTAGCCAGTTTCCTGGTGATTTGCTAACTCAGGACTGCTCACAGACATGAGCAAAAAATTAAAAGTTCCGTATTTCCTCTCAAATACCTACCCTGCACTTCAGTCAGCAACTCAGAGCCAAACAATTAGGGCAGGCCACAGCCCGAAAGCCAGCACTACATTTCCTTTTGTAGTCTCATCATTCTCAGTGTGATTTCCGATGGAAATAAATTTTAAGGCAATTTTTAATTGCTTGAGCTCAGAACTTACTTACAAGGAAAAATACAAGTATGCAGCGAACAAGTTTATTGCTGGCCTCCATTATCACAAGCATCAAAACGAGCGCACGGTTCCCTGCTTCTGTATCAGTTTACGTACATACAGCAGTAGAAATATTAAGATTAATTATGCATTAATGATCTTGACACCCCTTAATTGCTACCCACTGATAGAGGCCATAATCCCTGATATTATCCCTGTTCTCAGAAATCCTAATGCAAACCCCTCCTCCGTGACAATACCACCATGAATTTGCACAGGGGCAGGTCTGGGTCAGCGGCTTTTTAGACCAGAGGGTGCTAAATTCAATCCTTGCCAAGGGGCATGTGGTCTCAAGCAACTCCAGCGCTCACTACACCTTGTCACTGTCATCGCACATAACCTAAAATAACTTGTAGCTCTGCACTCACAGCATGAGGACAGTCCTAGCGCTGCACAGTTCACAATTAAGGACTTCAGCTTATTAGAGAACTTCACTGTGTGCTTAAACCTTTGAAGTCAGGGAAAAGCTCACCATCTTGGGTTTTACAAAGGCTCTTATGCAACTCCAAAATTTTTACTTGCAGTTACATAAAATCCTCAGTTAAGCAGCACTGTTGTATCGTTTACATGGTATTCAGCCTCACCTGGCATTTCCAGCGCAGCATCCCAAGAGGAGACGTGTTTCTCTGCACAGTGTTTTCCATCTTCCGCTGCCTTAGCAGCGGAAGGGCCAGCGTGGGCTGACCAAGTTATTAATCATTGCCACGTCTCTTCCATTAAAACATATAGGCTACGACTCTACAAATACCTCTGTGCGTCACAGGGAAATCTCACTCATGAGGTCTTATAAAAAAGCCCCCAGCTCTAATAACTATTTTGTCCAAAAGGATTCAAAGTGATTTAAGAGCTCAGCTCTGACTCTCAAGAGCAACACAAGCACCTAAGGAGTTTAAATAATAGCAAGGACTCAATGGCTCAGAGCTTGCCTTCCCAATATAATTCCTGCTGTAACAGCTAATTATAGTTACTGATATAGCAGGTATGGCCTGATACCAGCCCCATCCTTTTGGTGACTTACAATGATCTGCTTCTAGAGCAGACTAGAGGAAGAAAAGAAAAAAGAAAGAAAAAAATAAAAGCTAAGGAAAAAAGGTCACTCCTTCCCACATGAGAGCTGCTTAGGGCTGGTCCACAGGGAAGTAACACATGTTGACCAGCCCCACCAGCTGTCTGCAGACGGAGAGCTTCAACAGCAGCTGCTCCAGCTTCAGCTCTGCCCTCTCCTCCTCTGCAGTGACTCACAGGTGGACAAATCCACCCGCCAACGCTGTCAGAAATGGGACATCAGTGCACCTGAGGCATTCGCCCTTTCTCTGTCAGCACGTACAGGGCAATGGCATTCAAACCTTGCTTTGAATCCAAACACTAAATGAATACAATAGATACTAATTGGATAAAACCTAATAGGGAACCTATGGCTGGCGACCAGCACGGAAAGATAAACACAGAGCACCAATTTTGTATAAGGTCAATTCAGTCTTTTGTGCCTCCCTGCCACTAAGTCCTGGTATTTTATCAAGCAACACAAGCTGGTATATTAGCGAGAGACACAAATAACCCAAAAATGCAGGAAAACTGCATGGTGTTCAGTTCTGCACAGTCGATAACACCAGCCCCACCACCACGGGGCAGGTGAGCAGGGACGCACAGACCTGCCGCACGCGGACACGCCACCTTCAGATTTCCGGGAAATGCCAAATAGCCATGGGAGGTGCAGGAGAATGAAACTTGGCTGAGAAGGAAAAGAGCAGGGACAGAGGGGGCTCATCCTCACTTTTTGCATAATTTGACCTAAATTACGTGCTCACACTATGCAGCCAGGAGTGGATTAGGGGAAAATAAGTTACTACAGGGGCTTTAGCCTCCTGCATAGCTCTGCCGTAGGAAAGCTGCACGACTTCTGTATCTCTTAATGGGCAGCCTTTTGCCTACTGCCTATGTCCAATTTCTCCCTTTGATCTGGCTCAGTAGTCTAAAAATAAAGTTAAAATATGAACATTGACATCCATATCACAAAGAACATCAAGGCAGGAGGGGATTTTTAGTTGAGGGAGAGGGCTTAATCCAAAAAATAACTTTGACATTTTGTCATAGTCACTGAAAAACTCTTCAACACCTACAGCCTGGCTAAGACATTTGAAAATACAGATGAACTTCTAATCGATACACAGCCTATCCTTGGGAGGAAAGCAAGGCATAACCATGCCATGTTATATATCCACTATCCCGGTCGGACAAATCAATGGTTCATGATTTTTCTGGACGCCAGGCTGTACCACACCCTTCCTCCTCCTCACTGGGGCGCAGGGTTCTCTATCAGCCTGAAAATATTTACACAATAGAATGAACCGGTCTGATGACCTGACCTCAGTTCTGGTGTTTGCTACAAAATTTCACAGTTAACCCCAGCTTCAACAGCAGGGACTCAGAAAAAACGCACCACCCCCTGAGGAAGCTCCCACTGATGGGCAAGGCTGGCTTGTTCTGAAGTCCCATCTCTGGTCCCACCAGCTCCAACCATTGAGCTTGTAACCAGCTTGGAGAGGAGAAAACCTAATGGAGAAACACACTGAGAGCTTTGGGGAGACCTGAGAAGGAAGAAACCTCAATCCTCAGAGATGGGGGTGCTGGAGTAAAAGCTGACTAAGCCAACAGGTAAGACAGATGTGCATAAAAGTCTTCCACCACCCAAAACCTCTCTTCTCCCATTATTCCTTGTTCCTACAGTTTGCTTTGAAAATGGTTGCACAGAATCAGGTTCCAACAGGGGAGCTGCCGCGCACGGATGCAACTACAGGAAAGGGGAGGGAGGGATTATGGGATATTCCCCCCCAGAGCCACCATCCCACCACAGGGAAACCCATGGGACACCAGGGACAACTCAGGGATGGAACTAACACAGATCCGGAGGCAAATATAGCACAGGGCTTGCCTGCGCAGGAAAGATGCAACAGGGGAGCTGCCTTAACATGCTCCAACGAAATAACTTTGTGGGAGGGTTGGTGGCATCCCCCGGCCATGCTGCCCATCCAGTTATTGCCAGCACTGCCGGTGTGGTGCCCGCCTAGTGTGGGAAAGCAAGAAGCCTCGTGGTCGCCCAGCCAGCAGGACTGCCCTTGGCCAGGCAGCGGGAGAGAATTCAGCCAGAGCTGTCAGCTGGAGGAGTCGCACCTCCGTCTGGCTTGGAGGCAGCCAGGCAGGACTTATGATGGCAGCCTAATTTTGCAAACATTCTCTCTGCTTTATGACTGGAGAATTGAGACACGCACAGATGAAGCGTCCTCTGAAATTCAAAGCCCAGCCACTGCGTGGAACTGAACGCAGATCTCTTGATCCCAGTCTAATAACTTAAAACACAAGAATATCTCCTACTCTCCTCCATCCAAATACCCCAGTAATCATTAAAGATTCAAAAGGGAGCAGGAAAGCCTACACACCAATTAAATCGTGTTTCAGTAAAATATCATTTTTGTGATGGATGCGCTGTGATATCCCGTGCGCTCCTTCTGCGGGGTTCTGGTTTTCATCAACCGCTGTAGCATGGAGTTAATGACACATGAGTTCCCACCCTTGTTAGGATTTTGCTGCCTGCGTTCGCTCACAACGGCTCCCCGTATTTATTAGCAGTTTGATAACAAAGCGAAGCACTTGTGAAACTGGCCCCAAGCTCCGTTCAGTGAACTGTGAATTAACTGTAAATATAATTAGAGCCGTACCTCACACTTGGGACTGGGAGGAACAGGAGGTCTGCCCCAGAGCTGTTACTACAGCAGTCCGCAAGTCCAGGGCTGATAAAAATAGCAGCCCCAGCTAAAAGAGCAGAATTAATTACATCAACTGTTAAAACAAGCTACACAGAGTGGTTGTTCCTCTACTTCAAAATCAAGAGGAAATTCCTCAGTCATTCCCGCACTGTTTGAGGAACGAGTGATGGTTTGAGCAGCCACAGGCCCCTCCCGCTACATTACTGATTTCCAGGAGGTCTGACTCCATAAAGCACTGCTCAGTCACAGAGAAAAATTAAGCCAGAATTTTATGAGACAGACATCCAAACTGATTTTCAAAAGTACCCATCTGCACCCTTTTAGAAAAATCCAGCCTTCTGGTAAGATGATGAACACAGCCATCATGAGCACCCACAGCCAGCTCCTCGTCAGACAGCTGCCCATCCCCAACGAGGGGACCGGCGCTCTCATAAGACAAGCAATAACAGATGAGCAGGGCCGCAATGGAAGGGCAAAGAAAGGTGCGAGCTGTGACCGCTGAAAAACTAAGATATTTTCAGGAAATGATGTATTGTTCAGCCTGTTGGACTGAGGGGGCCTCGGCAGGCAGGCGGGAAGGTGATAACAGGTCAGCGAGGACTGGAGGGGACCAGAAGCAGCTTGAATTGAGTGCAGTAAAGATCAGATAGAGCGATCGCAGAAGGGGATCCCTCAGGAAAATGGGAGCAATGGCCACAAGTCACAGTTTGGAGGACTTAGTCTGGGGGTCAGGAAGGTCTTCCCTCAGAGGAAGCACAGGAACAGGCCCCAGGGAGGGGAGGAATCCCCATCCTGGGGGCGTTTGGGGCTCAGCTCAGCAAAGCCACTGTTGTCCTGACCCCGTGTGGGGAACTGTCCTGCTTCAAGCAGGAGGCTGGGCTGGAAACCTCCAGAAGATCCTTCCAACCAACGTTTCTACAGTGTCATGAGATACCACCTGTGTGAGATTAAATGAGATGCATTTGGTAGGGGGAGGATACAGGAAAGCACAGGCCATGAACAAGAGGAAAAGTAGGAGGCTGAAGCTCTGAGGATGACATGCCTTTCTAGAAAAACAGCTTTTCTATGAAAACAGTCTGATCTTTTGCAGGGCAACAAGCTGAGACCTGCAGCAAAGGGGAAGCACGCAGCCAGCACGTGCACCCCTTCCCACTCAAGCCGAAGACAGAGGCTCAAGACCCTCTGCCATGGGGAGGACCGGCACAGAGAGCCTCCCACAACCCGGCCACATCCTCCAGCCTCCCTGTCCCATGGTAGAGGTGTTTCCCACCCCCAGGGCTGCAGCGACAGCGGGGCATACCTCTGGGTAATGCAAACAAAACCAGGACACTGTACCCATCCGCACATTTCTGACTTAAATCCATGACCATAGAGGCAGGCAGCATGCCATAAATCGAACAAAAAGCCTTGTAACATAATGTCTCCTTGTGTTCCCTTCTCCCATAAACAAGCAAGATTTATGCATTCCTGGGGCTATTAACAAGAGCCATTTGTCTTTATTTCTGCATGTAACTAATGGAGACACCAGCAACATTGATGAGCCTCGTGGGATTAATTACTAAAGCCATTTTCAGGGGGGTATCTATGGACTTGGTTTCCCTCATACTAAAGGAAACGTCAAGCATTTTTCAAACCATAGGATGAAATTTCATTTAAGAGACCAATGGCCCATGTGAGTGCAATCATTACCAGGCTCAGATGCGGCCTAGTGAAAAATTACAAGTGTCCAAAAGGTTGACGACTTTCTCAAGTTTTCTTTAATTACTTCATTTTACAGCTATTAAAGCAGCATGGCAAAGCAAATCCAACAAGGCCAAAAAAGAAAAAAAAAAAAAAGCCAGCGGGTCCATATGGGTCCACTCTGACTTGCTGATGGCCAGAACCGAGGTGATTCTTTTAGATACCCAGTTCAAAACAGCCTGAAGGAACCTGGAGTTCAGGACTTTCCATTCTCCCTTTCCAGGGAGAATCACACAAATCAGGAAAAAAAAAAAAAAAAAATTTTCTAAAAAACCCCATGGCCCCACAATAAATCAAAGGGTCAGCAGAGCTTAGTACCCTATAGCCTCATGTATTCTATAGGTTCATCTTCCTACTGAGTGCCCACGCTGGCGCACAGAATAACCAAACGAGGGGTGGAAGGACAAGGACAGACCGGAAGTACTGGAGACAGTTTAAACTTTGTAAATATGAGCTTTCACCAAGACGACACAAACAGAAATGAGTCATTAACTTAATTCATTTTATGAAAAAGGTGAATAAAGGTTAATAGAAAATTAGTCATCTTTCCTCAGGTTTCTTTCCTACCCATCCTACATAATTTAATTAAAACCGTGCTATGGAGTTCCAGAAGATGATTAAAAATAACCTCTCATTTTCTATTAAACTCCTTAGGTTTGTACAGGAATTCCTACAGAACCTTATTAAATTTCTGTTTACCTCTGCTACATTTCATTTCTATTCTATACATCTTTTCCTTAAGTCCAAAGGGATTTCATGATTGGGGTGGCTTATTAAATAAATGTTCTTCCCCATGGCTGGCAGTCCAAACTTTAGATTAACATTAGATCAGTGCAAGAGAACATCCACAGTGTAAAAACTCTTTAAAAAGCAATATTATTAGCTTTGCTTTTCTGAATAGGAGACAGAAAGACAGTTGAAAAGATCTTTTCTAGTTATCGCTGCTGTAACTTAGCTGAAGAAGATAGGAATAAGAAGGTTGGTATGGCCGTTGTTGGGATTTTTTTTTTCCCAGCCTTCTTTGTATTTTAATTTCACAGTGGCACATGCAAGAATACAACCAATAGCAACTCAGTCACCCTGCAGGCTTGCTGAAAGCCGAGAATGTTTTTTCCCGGTTTTCTTATGTTGCTGTGGAGCTACAGTACAGAGCTATGTAGCATTTGTTAAAACAAGGTTAGGTTGCTTTATGACAGGTAGGATATATTCAACAAAACCAAAAAAGGATCCAGAGCTTGCAGGCATATGAAACCTATTCAAAATGGTAGAGAACAGCTCTAATATCCTTACTCAAGCAGATGCCTCTTGTTGTCACCCTCCTTGAAAATTTGATCCAGCTAAATTCATTCAGCTGTTCCTGTGTTGGGTCCATCCACGCTGAATTTCTGACTAAATCTAGACAAGTCAGAAGCCCGGAAAGGCCTGTACAATATATCTGGGTTTGTTCATTGACATGAAGGAATTGCACAGAGCTATTTCTTTTTTCAAGGAGCAAGCGACCAGCAAACTTCACACCCAGCACCCACCCCGCTGCACTTCCACCATACAAGTAGCAGGAGCCGCATTTTGAAATTTGCACAAGAGAGACACAAGAGCCTGCACAGGCTCGAAGCTGCCCGCAAAACAGCCTGCTGGCATGCCTGCTAATGCAGGAACCTGCAGGAACAGCACAAGCAACAAAAATAGTGGTGGTTGCTCCTCCTCCAGCACCACAATCGCCCGCTGCCGGAAAGGGACAACAATACAACAGCGAGGAACCGGCTTTGGGGCTGGAAGACCTAAGTTCGATGCCAACTGCCTCCTGTGCAACTCTGGTCAAACACTACAAGCTTGGCTTCACTAAACCAAGTTTGCTGAAGCCCTGCAGACCTTAATGGGACTTAGGTGCTTAAATACCTTATTGGACCTCAGTTTTTTTCCATGCTGCTGCTTTCATCCCATGGGAATACGTCAGCACTTCCCAGGAAATATGGGAGATGAGGAGTCACATGTAAAGACCCAAGCACACATGCTCACATGGTATGGGAGGCAGACCTGGCACATGGCACACGTCCTCACCATCAAGGCTTAAAGAAACCTGAACCTACAAGGGTAAAAAGCCCCTCCAGGAGCGGTACCAAGGTCTTTCGTGGCCCATGGCCGCCTGCCTCCACAGAACAAGATTGATGCACCAGCAGAATATGCCATTTTGGAACTAATTGTACAACAAGAAAAGATTCTTTAATATCATGCAACCGATCCTAGGGGGAACAATTACTAGGAGATAAAAAGAACAGAGGAAAAAAAAAAACCCAACAAACCACTTCGGTTGCAGAAGATAGATTTACACAGTTTCTACATTTCATTAGGAAAGCCTTTTGTGGGTTTGACAGTCACCTTGAGCAGCATTAAGGAGGGAAGGGAGGAGTCAGTAAACATTCAGGAGCCATAACATTGCAGTTCTGCCCTCAGGTAACTGTGCTACCGTTAAAGGCCAAATCTAATAAGAACTCATTCTGGCTTGCAAGCCAGGAAAGCCTTCAATAATCAATTAAACTGCGAGATAAGACTGCAGCTGCTTCCATGTACATGGACCATTCAAGTCTGGGTCCCTCATCAGTTTTCTGAGATCAATATGCATCAATGCATCGCTGTCAGGCACATATCAGTCATCCCGAAAGGCTGTGATCGAACACCAGTGCCCTGAGCGCATCCCTTATTTTTCTTTGCAAAGCCGAGACCAGGTTTGACTAAACCAGTTTGTTCTCTGAGAATGGGGCACAAGGACTGAAGATAAACTTTTTTACTTAGAAGGAACACCAAATAACATGAAAGGGGCTTGTATTCTTTAAGACCCAGACTGAAAATCCCAGGTACTATCTGTATGCAAAGGACTTCACAGCAGCTGTCTAACTGCCATGGACTCAGTTCCCCCACAATTTTATTGCCACTGAACCTTGCCTATCTTTCCATCCTAACATAAGATTTTCTTTTCTGAATAGAACAGAATAATTCCTAATTTGAATTCCACTGCACAACAGAAACAGCCTGTAAAATCTTAAAAAGAAGCCAGTTCCCTCTAGCAGAATAGAAGATATATTAGGCATCAGGACTGTATAGAGCAGAACATAAAATTAAAATAACAGACATCATAGAGTTTGATAGCATCTTCCAATCTCAAAGATCTCAAAATACATTACTAACTGCAACAACCATTGCTCTGTTAGACAACTGCACATCTCTAAAGTGAATCATATATTCAAGAGAGGAGTTTAAAAGTCTTTATGTAAATGGGAAGTACTTTGTTGATCCATGAAACACTACCAGCTCTGGGAGGAGGCACAGCAGCACTACACAAAGGTCATAACATTCACCATAGGTGTGCCTGTTACTCCAGCTCAGTTTAGACAGCAAGAGTAAATTAGCATTTACTCTCCCACCAGCAGAGAAAGATCATCCCATAAATGTATTTTCATCAGCTTTATGTAATTCAGGATCTTCATTTTCTTTGCTCTCCCCAGTACTTAATGGCTAAAGAACATATTCTGTGGTTAAAAACTGGTATTGCTATAAAGCAATGTAATAATAACATCCTTTTTCAAGCCAACTCCCACAGGCTCCTCACTAGATGGTTTAATCGAAAATGATAGTTAATAGTTGCCTCAGTGCTTTCATTAGTGGCTACTTTTTTTTTTTTTTTAACATTTTAGTTTTTATGGAGCTAAAAAGAAAGCAAGCACAATCTGTTCTAAAAAGTTTCTGAAGTTCCCAGTTCAGTGTTGTTGATTCAAAGCAGCCCAATAAACTTTTTTTTTTAAACTTATTTCTTTTTTTATTATGTGGCTTTTAAGAATAAGCTTGGTTTATCCTCTTTCTGCAGACACAGGAGAGTCAGATCTATACTCAATACCCAACTTCCACAAAGAAAAACTCATTCTAACAGAGTATTTTTTAATGCAAAACCTAGAATTCAATTTTTAGGTCTCTCAAATACCTCCCGATGCTGATAAACAGGAACATAATCCAAGCAAAATAAGTGTCTTGAATCCTCACAGCTAAATTCCAATTTCTGTGCAAATTTCAAATGTTGCTCTCCAGTTCCCAGAGTTGCACTTTGCACAAGCAGATAGTAAAGGCAGTGACCTGATCTGTTCTGCCAAGTATATAACACGTCATAAACCATTGCAGAGGAAAGCGCAAAATTAGCCATTCCAGCACCTTTGTAATCAGTGGCAAAAAACACAGGAGTCTCCCTAGCCGCCAAACAGGTCTCCAAACTCCGACATTTTCTTTATGAGAGCTTGTTTTCCAAGTCATTAATTTGTCAGCATTTGTACAGTATTTCATAACTCCAGAAGAGCAGCAAACTAAGGCATCTTGAAATCAAAAGCCCAAAGACTTCTCATCCATTGCAACCTGCAGAAAACAGATGGCTTTTTCCTAAACATCCACCACAGCACGGCAATGCCCTCAAGCCCGTACATCAACTAACGCAATTCAAAGCCAGAAGATGGGTACACCTTACTTTCCCTGCTCAGCGATAAGCACCCTCTCTTTTTCCCCACGAAGGCAGCAGACTTCAACAGGGGAAAACATCAGGCTGAAAAAATCTGGTTGAAGTTGGAGACATTGAGCACTTGAGCATCCGTAAAGTCATTGCAAGGATCCTCCCGTAGCAAAGAGAAGGAAATCAGCATCCTGCGGGACTGAATTTGATTCCCAAAGAGTTAGACAAGCTTTTGAAGATCCAGTCCTTATGCAGCCATCCTGAGAGATACCAGCAGCTAAACTTTGCCATATTTGACTGCAGGGAAAGACTTCCCTGAGCAAAGCCTGTCAGATTTATTATTTTCTCTGCTCTCCATAAAACTTTGCACCACGAAAACAAAAACCAATTTTTTATACAAACTTTTTTTAAAGGAAAGCTAACTCTGAAAGCTCCTACAATAGCCACTAAACCCTAACTGATCCCAGAAAGCAATCTATCCAATGCCTGTTTGCACTAGAAAGACCTGATTCTGCATTTTTCTTTGACCCAAAACTCTTGCTCGCTGTCATGGGAATAAGTTGGGCAACACAACGACCAGAGACCAATGGGCTGCAGATTAGAGACAAGTGCAACCAAGAGAAATCCAAGCCAGGCTGGATGCACAATGTGGAAAGCCCTTTCTGGAGGAAAAGCACCAACTTCATTAGTTAACACTGTCCTTGCAAGTGGCATCACAAAATAGCCCAGATATATCTAGGAACCACCCCCTGCCAGGAGGGGATGGCTCACGGTACGTACGCAGGACCGGGGTGGCATATTATCACTACTGCAACAGCATTTCTTACATGAGCACAAATAAATATGTGACTGGAATTTCATACCTACTTGAAATGGATTTTAGCTTTTGTTATGCCCTTTGCCATTCACGTGCTGTAACTACTTTCTGTTCAATTTAGTATGGCACTATAAATACGACTGGAACCTTCAAAACCATCATCGTGATGCCGAACCGACCCGGCGTGGAGCAGGCCTGACACCACTGCCTAAGATAGCTCTAAATTGCCTGGCTGAAATGATAATTCCCTCTGCTAGGAGAGGGGCACTATCTCATTGGGAAGAAAAATTGATTTGGGTGAGGATTTGAAACGCTTCAGCTTCATTTAGACTAATCCCCCTAACCACCAAGATAAATCCAGTTTAGCAAACCCCCGCCCCATCCCTCCACACAGGGCCTTGCACCGCACATTGATCCAAGGAGGAAACACTTGTTAACTTTTTGCTGAAATACAGTATTAAAAACATCTGAGCTGGCAATTGAGAGTATCTTTTAAAAGATTGACCAAAAGCAGGACAAAACTTGAGATTTCCGAGTCATCCATTGCTTACACATCCTGCAAGGCAAAGACGAGCACAGACCACCTCAGAGAGGTTTTTTTCCTTGATATAGAGGATACCTTTATAATTCAGACAGGAAGTAAAATCCAATTGCCCATGCCACAAACAGCTGCTGATTGTCAGCTGAAATAAAAGGGAAAATGCAGTTTCTGCTCCTACAGCTGGGACCACAACTGTTGCCACCCCAGGACAGGACACAGCCCTCAAAGTAATCCCTGGGAGTGGTACAGAAACACCACCCTCATGATGGTATAAGGAAAGTCAGCAAATTACTTCTAAGGACTTACAAGAATACCAGAAAGAAAAAGAAAAGGAAAAAAAGAAATACACCTCATTTCACTTGCGTGTACTATATGTGTTCCTGTATACTATGCGTGCTTCATATTACTACGTGCATGTTATTATCTAGGGATACATCGGAAACTGCTACCAAGGTAACATGGATAGTAATAAACAGGAACCAGGGGAAAAACACCACCAGGAAGACAATGCATTTCCTCAGGTTATATTTTCGTTCCCCCTCTTATAACCTATTCAGTTATTAACATATCAAATATTGGATTTGTATAATTTGACATCTTTTGCGGTTTTAGGGAATTAAGATCAGTTTTTAACAGCTCTGCTAAAAGAAAAAATTCTCATTAATGACCGAAGATGAAGTGCTCAGAGATTTCTTACACGAGGGACTCTCCAGAGGAGACATATTTGTGTGAGTCAACAGCATACGTCACTCTCAGAAAATAATGCATTTGAATGAGATATTTTTCTCTGCTAGTTTAATTTAAAGAACAAACAGAACAAATCTTCAGCACATCCTTTTGAAAGGATGCACGGCAAGGCACAGGTTAAGTTGGTTTTCAAACTTCACCACGACAGGCAGAGAATTTTCCAATACTGCTATAGATCTGGAGAGAATGGCTGCACAGGGCAAACAAAAGGATTTATTTCCCTTTTTATGATAAGATGACAATTCAGGACCCTAGCAAATCCTTAAAAAGAAGTCTCTAGTGGATGGATGCAAACAGAAATGAGCCCTCTGCTGCTGTTTTGCTGATCACATTTATATACCTAGCCCAGATCAGCAAAGGGAAAATTGAGCTCTTTCAGGAGGCCAGATGGACTCTCAGTCTCAGGTGTTGACAGTTTTTATTTCTTAACTGTTTTACAAATGAATGTGGATGTTTAGGGATGAATTTCCATTTTTATATAGCGTATGAGAATGGCCTTTCTGGGTATACCTGTCTCACAAAAGAAGCTGCCACTTGATCGTGGCCCCAGCTCATGCAAAAAAAAGGCTGAGGACAGTGAAGATGTGCCAGGGGAGTACTTGGGAAGGACTGCTACTTCCCCAGCCTCTCTCTTACCTGCGTGCACTGAGTCAGGTCCCCCAGCTTTCACGGCAGCCCTTGTATTGCTGCTATTATTATTATAATCATCATTATTATTAATCCCGAGACAGCACCAAAAGCTGATACAATAGGAGGGAGCCAAAGTGGGCTTTACTCGGCCTTGCTGAACACTAACATAATTACCCACGTCCCGACCGCACCGTGGTGCCTTTGTAACTGGAAGTGATTCACGAGTCCAAAGGAGCTCAACTGGAATTTAAATTCCCCGGGGAGGCTGTTTGGCTGACAGAAAAGACAGGAAAAAAATAAAAATCTCAAAATGGGTACATTTGATCTGAACGTCTTGGAGAGACAGATATTGAACTCCATGGCACTATATTTAGACTCACTTTTCAAAGGATAAATGCACTTCAAATTCTCTTCATTAGGTCCTGTTCTTCAGCAGTGGTTTATTCTGCTAAAAGGACAAACGCCATGCATCGGAGAGGAGTGTTGCGGTCCCTCTTCCCACGGTGGCACAGGGAGCTTGATGGTCCCTTTCCCACCTCAGAAACGTTCCCATGAAGACGTGGCAGGGGAAGAGGATACTTCTTGGCTCAAGGGCTGGTTGTTGGCACACACAGGGTAGAAAACCCCGTCCAGCTGGAGACTGACCCTATGGCTGTGCCCGTGCCTGCCCGTCGCCACCCAGCAGGACCAGGGAGCCCGCTCCCCTGTGCACAGACATGTGGGTCAAAGCAGGACGAATTACCTCTGAAGCAGCCAACTCTTCTGCAGCGATTAAGCAGAGAACCAAAATGCCTTTTTTAGATGACTAATTGTTAGACAAGATACATCCCATATGTGGCACACTCCTCCTCGGCATCACCAGCCCAAATTGAAACTGCTGGAGGGAGCAAAAGGCATCGCTCTCTTTTGGCTACCTGTAAAAGGCCACGCAGCCTACGGATGGGTCTTCACTGCAGAGCCAAGCCAAGCTGCCTCTGGAGTCCTGTCCCCACAGCAAAACCACTGAGCATCCACCTGGAGCCCGGTGGCCCCCTGGGGACATGGCGTACAGGATCACTGCTGACGCAGCGGCTCAAGCCTTGCTCTAAATGCAGGTCAGCTCCTCTGAGCAAGCCTCGCTGCTTACAAAACGCAAACACAAATGCAGCACCCCATGGGCTGGATCTGGCCCACAAAGAGCCCCAAGGGGGCACGATGAGGCCCTGTGCTGCCACGGCTCACAACACCCCCAAGGCCTTATGGAGCAACTGCCTCCCAGCTGCAAGGTGCCACACGAAAGCCTCTGTTACCAAAGTTTTTAACAGATTGCAGCCCAGAAAGTTGGGCGGCTGTGAGGAGTGCATCCAATTTGAACAGGCCAGGCATGACCCAGAGAGGAAAATACTGCTCACTGAGGACTCTCCTCCAAACGCTGCAATAATGCATTTTACAGAGAGCGATCCCCATGCTCTAAGTTAGCTCAGATTTAAGAAGCCACATACTTCAAATGTCTCCAAAGAATACTAAAATGAAAAACTCGGTCACACTGCACTGTGACTACTGTGAAGCACTAATAAAGAGAAGCTAACATTTGTTTTCAATTACCCAGCGTATATTTGAAAGACTTAAAATTGTCCCCAAAGTATTAAATAAATGTTGTGTGTTTACTACGCGCTTATGCATGGAAAATGAACATTATCTGACAACCATCTCCAAATACCAATATTTTACCAATATTGTACCAATGTCATTATATCGACATATAACGAGTCTCCCTGGGCTTCAAACCATGTTAAAAAGTAACATTAAAAAGCAGAGGTATGCTAAACACTGCTCTTTGAGATTTAGAGTAAATGCAAATGATAAAGCTAGTATTTTATTCCCACATCTCCATTTTGTTCATAGCAGATCACATTGCCATTTTCGTCAAACTCTCCAGACAAAATGACACAGAAAGCACGAAAGTTTGTGCCAAATGCAGAATGACATCCATAAATTTATGAACTAACTAGGCTGACATTCGATGCAATGCAAAGTGTTTGCCAATCAATAGCCATGAGCATCAATTCCCTGCAAACAGCATTCCTGTGCCATCAGCTTCCCACCAGCAACAGGCAATGCCATTTTCTGCTTAACCTTACAATCACTGTAATCTCCCCTAATCAATGATATCAACAGGTCTGCAAGATCGAAATCCAGCAAGTGCAGCACTGAGGCAGCGGACGATGCAAAATGGATGTGTGGTAACGACAGTGCCTGGGGTACGCAACGCTCTGGCAGTGTTGCTTAGCAATATAGCCCGTGCATGCCCATCCTTATGCTGCTGCCTACACCCAGGGAGGAGAGAGATTTCGGCAGCAATCAAAATACTGATGAGGAGAAGCAGGAGGAATAACTGCGTGCAAAATAAATAATAAGTGCTCTGCCTTTTCTATGTGATTTACAAAAATGTAACTCCCAATTCGCCGTAGCATCACAGGAAGCGGATGGTGCTGGTTAATCAAGGTGATGCTTTGCTTTCCCCACTGGCGTCCCAGTGACTTCACCGCAAAGCTTACCGTCCGTGTGAAAAGCAGCCTGCACTGGGGATCTGAGTGCTTGGGCACATCCACAGTCATTTGTGATCAGTAACATACTTGTCTCTTTTTCTGTTGCAAAGTATCAGCAGAAAGTAAACTTCTCCCCACTACCAGAAAGCTTTGCTGGGATCTCCACTCAGGATGGATTAACAGCACCAGAGATTGATTCAAGTCACTGACAGCTGTGACAAATGAAAACCCTCATATTTAAGGGCTGCAATGCCATATGTCAGACATGACAGGCAGGGCTTCAGAGCAGTGCTCTGGGTTGCAAGAAGTGGCCCGCGCTGTGCCTGCAAACAGGGCAGAGAGGGACCTGCACTGCCTGAACCCTTACTCCTGCAGAAGCTGCTTATACTTAGATAAAATGAGCTATATGACCTGCAATAATTGCCTCACATAGGAGAGATGGTGAACAGCAGAGCAATAGCAAGTGAACAGGTTGTTTATTTTTTTGGTTAGTCTTCACATTAAGCCCTTCAATTAAAGATTTAATTCAGATTTATTAGACATATATTAGGTGCTAAATTCCTGCTGATTATTGCTAAAAGTGACCTGCAATGTGCGTAACATAATCCTTCAGTTCCTGTATTGCTCCCAAATACCCCCAAAACAAGGCTATGGGGAAAAAAACCAGCTTCTCGGGCCCCCTTTCAGCATCTGCTGCAAGCAGCACGTTTCTGCTTGGTGACTTGCCCAGTTTGCTCAGGACTGCTACCTTCACCCCCCAGGACCTAGAGATCCCCAGCGGGGGCCAAGTAAATGGTCAGCAATGGTATGATGGATTCAGCATCCCTCTCAAGCACGTACAAGGGATGCCTCATAGTCAATGACTGAAAATCCCTCTGCGTCAAACACTGTCAGAGCAGTTAGATCATAAACTAATAACTGTCAATCTCTATTTGTTTGCAATGCTGCAAAGAGGGCTTTCATAATTCTCTTAGAGATATAAAACAGGCACTAGGATTTTGCTTTAAATGAAAGCATGCGATAATGTTAGCTACCGGTAAACCTCAAAGACAGTGTTTATACAGCATTAGAAACATTTGCAAAGCCAGGGAAGAAATGCCTTTGGGCTGCAAGACCTTAAAATCTACAACCCATATCCTGCAAACTTTTGTGCCTCTGCTTAAGCACGCTGCAGGATCTGTGCCTATCAGTATCGTGATCACCCTGACAAGGCCACACTTGTGCAGAGGAAGCTGCGAAAATTTGACAGTGACTCTTAATGACTTTTCTTTTTTTAAATTTAGAGGATGATATAATAGACCCAGAAACTAAAGTCTTCAGCTTGTACACAAGAGGCACAGCACAAGTTGCACAATAAAACTCCTCGAAGCCCTTTCCTAAGCAGAAGGCAAGGCAGCGTTGCTCATTTATTGCAGAGTATTGTGTTCTTCCAGACACCACGCGGGAAAGTCTGTCCCTGCATTTCAAGCATCAAAACCTCCTGAAAAACAAATCTGACTTGTGCCCATGTGGTCCCAAGACCTTCGCTTTGCGCAGCTGCTGGAGGTGGATAGGCAGAGGTGGTGCTGCTATATTAACAAGATATCTCAGAGTAAATTCCTAATAACTCCAGATTCCAATAGATCTCCCACCCCTGTGGATCCAAGAAAGACTGTTCTGGAGGGAGAGCAGTGACTGACACCGACTTGCTGGGTGGCTGCACGGACCTTGCAAAGGAAGCAGTAAAAGCAGCAGCATTTGCAGACTCCTAGTACATTTTTATGTACCTCAATGACCCGAGCAGAACTTGCCAGTTCCACCATGCAAAGCCAAGTGAGTACTTCTTAAATCCCACCTGAATGTGGGCAGATTAACGAAGGAGAAATGAAGATGAGGGAGAGCACTAGAGGGGAAAACCAATGCCCAGAGGGGTGGAGATATTCAACTCCAGATTATTTAACTGGCAAGAGAGGCCGGACAAGTAGCCAAGTCTATCAAGGCTTCATGCCTCTAGCTATATAAGGTATATATAATCCAAAATATTCACCACTGCTTTCCTTGCTTGTCACACAGAGGGTAATTCACTGTACCCTAGGGTAGGCATGTAAAACGAGGTGAGTTGAGCAGGGTGACCAGCTCAGCCTTACACCTCCCACTCCAGCCACACGCTGCCAGGACGACTCCCAAGCAGGCACTGGGCAGGGGTGTGCAGGGTCACACCAGGAAGGGTGCGGGAACTAAAGGCTCATCTCTATTCCTGGCTCTGGCAGGAACAAAAGTAACTGCACATCTCTGTCAGTTCCCTCTATCTGCGAGACACGGATAACTGAGCTTAGCATCTTTTTCCTGCAGATTGCAAAGGACTTCTTAAAAAGAACCAGCTGTGGAAAAGTGCTAGTAGAAAGTACCATTAAAAAAAAAAAAAACCCCACCCGTAGGTGAAAACCTAAAGTATAGCAAACTTACTAGAACAGGATGCAGCCTTTCAGCTACACCAACCCTGTAGTTTCTCTTCTCCCCTGAAGTTAAATTGAGGCAATTTTCATGAATACATTAAATTGGCATGAAAAACAAAGAATGAAGAACAGTTTGTTTCTGCTTTGGAAATTCTTCTCTCCTGGCCTCTTCAGACTTCTTGCCAGTATCCAGCATCTTCTTCACTTTCAATTTACCTTCAGTGTTATCACACATCCTCATTGAAAAGAAAAAAAAACATCAGTAATAATTCAGTCCTCATTTCAGGGTCACTTAAAGGAGATTTCACCTGCCCATCACGATGCAGCTGAGGACTCCAGATTATTCATCTGTTGGTCCTGCAGGTGCTGTTCTGATGAAACTAAAGAAGTGCCCAACTAATGGGAGTGTTTCTAAGGAGGAGCTGGAAAGGCTGTGGACAGGATGGTAGAGAGGGTACAAAGTAAAATGAGATCATCATAAGGGGAAAAAAACCCAAGGAGGATCTGGAACTACCTCCATTTAATGCAAGGCAGAATTCTGCTGTGCTGAAAATACTGACTGGCTGCTTTCCCAGGTAAAACGCCATTGCTTGAAAGAGAGAGAGAGTCAGTTACAGCCTCAAGGAACCGCCCTGCCGAGGCAAAAAAGTTATTTCAGACAATGTATTGAACCCTCTCCGTGATCAGAAAAAGAGAAGAGAAACCTGCCTCCGTGTTGAGCCAACACCTAGGAAATACAGGAGGATTCAGGCACACTTTTCACCAGAGGCTGGCAAACGCAAGAGCGTCACACCCTCTGCTCCAAGGTGCTCCGGCTCCGGTTTGGAGTAAAGCAACACAGACCAGCCCAATGTGCTCAGCATTTGGCACGTGGATGATGCAAAACACTTTGGAGGAACCTGCAGAGACTCCCCTCAACTTGTTCTCTCCGAGAAATTAGCCTTTTTTGTTTTCATCTCCCTCCTTAGCAGGGACCAGAGCCTTCTGGAAAGCCCCATCCACAGCGGGCAGCCCCCGATGACGGGGCCTTTTGAAGCCACAAAGGTCTCTTTGCAGGCTCAGAGACCTCCCAGGCTCAGGGGGATACAGCTGGGCTGCCAGAATTAACTAACCCCATGTCAGGTCTTCTCCAAGGGTTTGGTGAACCTACCCGTTCACACAGTGACCAAAATCCTGGTGTCGGGGTGCAGGAGAGGAATGCTATTGACCTTGAATCGATCACAGCAGATCAGGGCTGTGAGCCCATCAGGGGACCCCGGGGCAGATTTAATCTTCCATCACCTACAAAGACTCAGTTTTTGTTAAAGAGATGAGAAAGACCTATTTTATCAGAGAGAGAGAGAAAGAATATACACACACACCCCCCTCTCTCTCTATGGTGTGTACATGTATATATAGAATATACATACACACGCACACACTTCCCAGCTTCCAAAGCAGAGGATGACAGCATGTTTTCATATAGTATGTCTGAAGAAAAGGTCTTGTATCAGTGCTATAGTAGAGAAAATTTCATTTTGCAACTAAGGAAAGAAGGAAGGGAAAAAAAAGAAAAAAGAGAGAGCGAGTGTGCTTTGCTCCTTACCATGTCTGAGGAACTTAACTATAGTGATGAGCAAGATATAAAAACCTCAGAGAGCAAAGCAATGTTCTGGAGACCACGATATGCATAAATACTCCTGCAAGCCCTTGTTAAATGTTCCTACCCTCCTACCCTACAGCCTATACCTTCAGGGTGCAATTTTCAGGAGACAGAAAGATTTAATGCCGCCTTGGTTAAAATAACCCCCCTGGATTCTTGCTGCAGAGACTGTCATGACAGCATGTTCCTCTGGTTTATTATATTAATAAGCAGAGTCATTCAGCACTCAACATGATGTGGCTATCTGACTTGCACACGACTGTGTCCCCAAGCTGCGGCAATACAGAGGCCTCCCCTCACCCCCCTTGCAAAAACACTTTGTTATTTCGAGCCAAAACATCCACAACTACTTACAAACACGGACACACGTGCAGCAGGTTGCCATGAGCGTGCAGAGGCTGAATTCACCCCCACCTTCCCCTGCTCCCTGCCAGGCTCCTCAGGATGCCAAGGATGCCCCCCAGGCCCGAGCCCTCCATCCCACTCCCACTTCCATCTCATCCCCATGCACCCAAGGAGCATCTTGAACCTCTTCTCCACTGGTGAAAGCCAAACAAGAGAAGAAAACAAAAGGCTATTAAAACAGTAAAAAAAATGCCTAACCCATGAACAAAGCTCTCCTTCCTTTCCCTGGCTTGAAAAACAGCGCTATCCCCCTTGCCCTTGCCTGAAATTGTATGAACTTCCCCTATTACCTCTAATTACTGCTCCCTGCCTTGATTTCCCCAGCTGTGAAAGGCATGTGATGTTTACACACACCAGGCAGCATCGCTCGCACAGCTTTCTGAAGATGCCCCATGCATAGCGCTGTTATTAATCACTTTTTTCTGGGGTGTTTGATTCAAGCACAAGCAGAAAGGAGACTGCATCACTGCTGCAAACACTGATGCTGTTATCCACATGTACTAAACGCAGAAGGAGAATCCCAGCTGATTTTCTGCTCCCCTTCCCAAAAAGGCTTTTTTTTTCCCTTAAGATGCAGCCTCAGTAGTATGTTGTGTTGCAGAGGTTTTATACCATGTAAATGATGGATATTGTTTATGTACTGATTATGTGAAACCCAGCTGTTTACCTTTGCTAGGACTGCAATTATTTTAACAGTAATTGTAAAAATAAATTGGGGAGAAAAATAACAGGAACTTTCCAGTTTGGTTTTCAAAACTACAGCACTGCCAAGCATGATTTGACCTCAGACAAGTCACGAGTAGCCACTTATTTTAAAAATCAACTGAGCTTGTCCATGCATGGAAAACAGACTGCTCTCTAGGGTTCTGGGCAGAAATGGGTCCCAAAAGGTTCAGAATTCAGCCTAGCTGCATCTTTCTCTTTTACCACCACCTGCTTAAGCTGCTGCAGCACCCAGATCTTCCCAGCAGCCAACCAACCACATAACGCTGACAGCAAACCCGCAGAATAGGGTCAAACAGCACAGAAGACAGGCGCATTGACCGTCACCCCTCCTCTTCCCAACAGGTTCACTCTCTTACATACAAAAATACCAGCATGGACCAAATATTTTTGAAGGTACCCGTTTTGCAGCTGGAGCAACTGTTCCCCAGCCCTCCATGCAGTTCCCTGCTCCTCCTCCTCCCCCTGGTTCACAGGCAGATGCCGAGCCATGGAAGTTATTCTTTCATTTACAGCATCTGGTTCCTTGGCAGGCTCCTCGGGCAATTATGTTCATAGCTTTAAAGCTGTCTCTAGCTCTGCTTCATGGGTTTGCTGCTTTTGGCTTGCAGCAGTCTCTTCTCATCTTCCCTGTCCATCACTTTGGCTGAATGTTGCTCTTAAAATATGGGAATTAGTCCACTCACATCTCCCTCTAATTAGGAGCAAAAATAAACAATACCCCACGTTGTTCTTTAGACACAAACACTTGTTTTACTTTCACAGCCATATTCAGGAGGCCCTGGGCACTCTCTCGGTCTTGAAGTAGCATATACTTGGAGGCATTTGCAACCACTCAGCCTGGACAATTATACCTCCATATAAACACAACCATTTTTTAAATTCTTTTTTTTTGGGGGGTTGCATTTCTGGCTGGATGCCTCCTCTCACCAGCAGCACTCAGAATCACTTTTTTTGCCTGCAGACAAAAAGGCAGAGAAACATCCACCCAGCACCTTGGAAATCCCTACCTGAAAGGCTTCTGAGTAAAGGGGCTCTCTCACAAAGGACCTGGCCCTGCCTTAAAACAAGGCGCGGGGGACAGAAATCCATGAGCCCGAAAGGTCCCCCCAACACTGTGGGAAGGATTTTGCATGTCCCGCCAGCAAAAGGCTGTAGATAAAAGGTGAGGGACAATGTAGGTCCTGTCCCTCACCATCAGCCTGAAGCGACCACCTCCTGGGATAAGAGGATAAGCTGATGCTCGATCCAGTTTTTCTGATTAAAGCTGCCAACAACTAAGAGATCCACACACCTGCTCGAGGATCTGCAGTTTGTTTTGGATGAGCCAAGGCAAAGCCACCATGGGGTGACAACCTCCGGACACCACTGGCTGGCACAGGGTTCCAATCAGTGATCCCTGAGCAAGCACCAGATGAGGCTTTCCAAAAAAAAAAAAAAAATCCCAAACCACACCATCCCAAGGGCACAGAGTCACCACCCTGGGGTCTCACAACTTAGTAACAGCATAATAAATTTGGCAGAGAGCCAGCTTTTAAAGACGCATTTAAAACCAACCAACTTCACGTGTTATCATCAGGGGATGCTTCATGGAAGCAGCACCTTTGCCAGCTCTGTGTCTCACCAACAGAAACGAGCTGCAAACTGTTCCGGAAACACACCCACCGTGGCGACTCCTGACCTCCCAAAATGCTCTCTCGGAGGAGGAAGCGACAGCCTGGCTATTCATCATTGCTTCCTACCATTGCTGGCTCAACGCCCGGCGCAGAATTAATTGGACTGGCTTGCAAGAACGTACGTCCAACTGGATGGTGCTTCTCCATCTTGGGATAAACCACGAGCCCTCGTCCAAACCCCCCCAGGACCACCAGGGATGGCTCACGCATCTCCAAACCTGGGGAACATATGGCTACAGCCAACAGCCATGAAGAGAAAACCCATCAAGTGACCCTTTTCCTTTGCTTTTAAAAGCTTAAAGCTTCTCTGCCCCTGTGCAAACACAGAGTCTCCACCATGAAGAACAGAGGGACATGCACCAACCGACAGACAGAGCAACACAAGCGGTTCAGCCATGGCATTAGCAAGGACCATAGCAGGCACACTGCACTAGCATCCAATTAGCAGTCCTGTTGATTTAACGGGGCCATTGGCTTGAGTAAGTGATGCTTGTGATGGGCAGGTCAGAGGAGGAGGGATGCTCTCCTCCCCTGGGTGGGAGGGAAGTTGGATGCTCTATCAATCCCCATCCCCGGCATCCAAAGGCCCCATATGGCGTAACGAGCAAATAGACTGAAAACGGTGCTTCCTCAGCACGATGGGCGCAGCGGGGCTGGGCTTCCTCATGGCTCCTCAAGCCCCCATCTACCCTCCCTGCTGCAGAGGTGCCCAGAGCCTCGCTGCAGGGTTCATGGAAAGCATTCGTCCTGGGCAGGTGGGGACTCGGGGCACATTTATCCTTTTTGAAGGAATAAGCCCATAAAGAGAAAAGTACAACAGATCTCCGAGTGTTTAAACACATTTCCGTAACTGTTCGCAATGATTCCCAGGCAGCAGCCTTCATTAAGCTGGAGCTGAGGCTGAGAGAACCAATTAGCAGCATTAAAAAAAAAAAAAAAAGGGAATGAAACCACTGCAGTTATCCCCAAACAAGGCATACAGGCCCAGCCTAATCTTTTATGCCTGACTTTACCGGAAACGATGGCAGGTTAATGCTCCAGGAAGGTTGAGTGCATGGTATTTGGGACAGGCAGCCAGCTTGGTCCCCCCATGCAGCTGTTGCAGACCCAGGCCGGCCCATTGCACAGCACCGCTTGGCTGCTAGGGGAGGAGAGACGTAAAATACAGCAGCTCATCCTTACATCCACTGCCATAAAAGCGAGGAAGGGAAAGAAAAGAAAAAGAGAAATCCTGGCAAAGCACCAGTGGACACCTCCCTCTGTTCATCAACCCCCAAGAGCAGCTGGAGGAGGAACGCGCAGCCGTGAACTCCTGCCCAGCAGGTCTCAGCAGCCGCTCACACCCGTTTTAAAAGATGCTTGAGCTATTTTAATCACATGGCAAATGAAAATTACTCTTTTTTTCATTCATTCTGTATTTTGGCAAATTCTTTAGCTTTACACTGTGCAAAACAGTTCTATCGGTGGACCATGGCAGCATGGCCCTGCTGCATCCCCCCGCTGCTCAGCTCCCACCGCGGGAACTGCTTTATAAAGCAGTAAAATGATTTATCCAGTTTCCTTTCCTACAGACTCAACCTGCTCAGCCTCCATGTAAACTCTGTCAAGTTTAGCCTCAGACTGGCAGCAAAGACACTCACCAATACAAAATACAACCCAACAGAAAAGATCAAATCATCTATTTAAAGGGTGTTATGGGTTGTTGTTTTTTTGTAAGGGCCATGAGCAATTATTTTTGAGTACACAGATCT
Organism: Fregata magnificens; assembly: GCA_013389945.1. Taxonomy (NCBI): domain Eukaryota; kingdom Metazoa; phylum Chordata; class Aves; order Suliformes; family Fregatidae; genus Fregata; species Fregata magnificens. Next base: position 259,862 of record WAAD01042671.1, read on the forward strand.
TAACCATTCATTTATCCTGAGAATAAAAGTGGGAGAAGGGGAAATGATTGCTTTTTCATTATTTGTCACACTGCCAGTACTGAAATGAAGTCAGAGGACTGCCAGAAGATCTCCTTTGATCCAAGTAAGTATCATTCTCATAAACATTTCAAATCTACAAGGAGAAAACCCAAAAACCCAGTCAAATCTTTCCACCATGATTCTAAAGATAAATAGATAAACAACAAAAGAAATCCTCTTCCTCTACATATAAGACTTTGCCATTCAAGCTAGGCACAAAAGTTTCTTAAAAAAAAGATGCTGTCGGGGGGGATCCAGAACTGGACCAGAAAAAGCCAAGCTTGAAGATTCGCATCATCAGCCCAACATCATCACTCACGGTGAGTTAGAGACATTTAAAATAAATAAATAAATAAATAAATTCTAAATATATATAAGATTCTACATCAAGAACCAATTTACTTTTGCTGCTCCACAGAGCAATCATGCCCCAGGACCTGCAGCTAAATGGCTGGAGCTCACGTAACTGGAACAGCAAAGGAAGCAGCGGAGAACTTTAATGGCTTATGAAATTCAATTGAAATTGATGGTCAGAAAAGTGAAACATTTAACACCCTACCAATTTAATGTCGGTGCACGCACGTGCACGTACGCACAGACACGTACACGAACCAAAAAAGGTGGGAGCTCATTTTCTGCTCACTTATGTGTCCATGACCCCCACAGCGCTCTAGGGAAGGAGACGGCACCCTCATACAGTAACTTAAACAATATATAAATATTTTAACACCTCCAGACCTTTTTCCACTGGAACCTTTAATATAAAAATCCATCTTTTGTGAAAATGGCAATACATTATCACGACCTGCGCCGTCCACTTCTCTAAAAGATTAGAAGCCACATTCCGCATTTCATCTTCAGCTGGAGCAGGAACTCATAAACCATCCCTGCTATTTGAGAAGACTTTGAATAAACTGTTTGCAGCTGATGTACTTTTCCAACACGGATCTCTTTTGTTATGAAGCCTGTCTCTGATGAACAATAGAAAAATATTGTTGACAGGGGTGTACTTTTCCATCAACTCAAAAATATCATTTTACAGAATATTTTCACAGCTCAGCAGAAGGTGGAAAGAAAGACAATATTATGACTACATAAGAAAGGAAAAAAATAACTCATTATAATTAGCTTATAGTAGTTTTCTTGTTGGTTTTGGTTTGCTTAAATGAGGTTCTTTACTAGTTAGAGCCCCAATCTGACTTAGAAACCCTTCAGGCAAAACTCATGTTCATCAAAAGTTAACCTGGATAAAACATTCAGAATTTGGCCAAAACACTTTAGAATGATACTTATATTCACAAGGCATCAACAAGAACCACCAGTAACCTTAACATTATTTACTTTTAAGTGTTCCCAGGTGGATGGTCAGTCAGGTACTTTGGGATGCATCACTCCAACTGTGATGCAAGGAAGGAATTGTCAGGTCCTGGCAAGCATCAACCCTATCATTTATCAAGCAACTCAAGACACACAGACACTGCTGACTTCCAGAACGATCAAAACACCAGTAACCACCGCACCGCAGCATCCATCACACCACAGCTGTCGTGCCCCTGGAACAGGCGGGGTACAGTGTTCATGTGGGGACTTCACACAACCGCAGCGTAATTGAGCTCACTCCTGTGTCCTGTACCAGTTGATTCATGGGGAGGCTTTGATGTGCAAATTAATCATTATAACTTTTAATTGAGCTAATATAAGCATCATATGTTGCTAATTACACAATGCAGGGGGAAAAAAATATTGCAAATGAATTTAACTGCTTAATCTAATCAGGACGGCAAGTTGTGCTTTTAATTACAAATTGTTGTGTAGCAGCAAAGCATCTGCTGCAATTCAGCAACTCGGGTCCCAAAGCAAAGCCCCGCTGCGTCTCACTCGCATGCTCAGCGTCCAGCTCTGCACACCACGGCACCAGCCACCCGAACGCTCGGCCAAGCCTGTGGCACGGACCCAGGTGGCCTTGGCTGGGGACAGCAGGTGCATCCCTTCGGGGGCAGTGGGAACATGCCCCCTGCACCTGGCTTGCAGAAATGCCCACCCTGAACACCTCTCCCTGGCGACTTCTTGCAATGAGGGCTCCTTCAGGACACCTTCAAGCTTGCCACATTCAAACCCCACCGTTGGTAACCCCTCTTTTAATCTGAATGACCATTTCAACACACGGAGGCACAAATCTTTACAATCCTTCTCCAACTCAATGCCTGTCAATTCACATAAGCAAGAATCAAGCAGTGCCTTTGGAGCTTGTTTCCTCTATGTTCTTACAGTTAAGGAGAAAGGAAAAATAGGAAATGCATGAAAAAAATAAAATGAGATTACAAAAAAAAAAAAAAAACCACCCTACCACTCCCAGACTTTGTCTTCTGAGGTAGTGCCTGGAGCAAGATTTTTAGAACCAAATTAAAATCCCTGAATGTTGTGGGTTTTAATGGAGACACTGATATAGCCAAGCAGCTATAGCATGGCAACGCACCTGCGTAATGCATCATCTTGAGAATGTATTACTGTGAGATATGTGACGATGACAATGTTAACCGTCCAACTGTACCTGTGGCGGAGAAAAACATCCACTTGCCAGTAACTCTGCTGGTAATTAACTAGAGACTTTCAGAGAGGAAAGAATACCTCTGAAATGTTATGGCATCTAAAAAGCAAAGGCAATCTACTTTTTCTTGTATTATTTTTTAATTTGATACAGCTTCTATTTGTCAAAAGGAGAAAAAAAAAGCCCCACAGACTCCGAGCACATTAATGCACTTTAGATTTTGCCAGTTATCCACATTAAAGCAAAAACCTACAGTATTTTGCGGGGTTTTTTTAAACACCAGGAGGCTGATTACTGTGAAATGATCTTAGGTTTCTCCCACTAAGTGGACAGATGGATTGCTACTTTTGCAACTTCTTTTTTGCAGCGCTGAATTCAGTTGCTGGCGGGAGTCTCCGTTCCAGTGCTCCCCAGCATTGTTTCTCTCCTTGCACTCGCCATCTCGCTTCCCAGCCTGAGGCTGGGGTATGGAAGAGGCTCTCTGCACGGCATAGGCATGTGCCCACACCTGCCGAGCCGAAGGGTGCACCCGACCATGTCGGCACCACACGAGCCCTGCACCTCTCTCGTGCCCACGCTGGGGGAGAGGGAATGGCATAGGCACACCAGAGCCCCACACCTGGATTTTTGTGCCAAGGGAGATGGCGGTCACGCTATGGAGAGAAACGCCACCAGCACGAGCCAGACTAATAATGAGATCTCTCCAGCAACCCAGGAAACAAGCTGGAATTTAAAGGGTTCTGCAAGGTCACAAGGAAACAAAAAGCATTGCCAGACAAAACCCGCCTCCTTAACTATTTTTTAAAAGAGAAATTTTACAAAGTGAAAACTGAAACACGTGCTGCCAAACTTCATCCCTGCTACCCTGACGAACTCGGCGCGCCCATTCGCAGTGGTAAGCGACTCGCAAACGGTCGTGAACATTTCGGGTCTCCAGCCAGCAGCCATTGCATTCGCAACCCATCATTCTCACAGGCAAAACACAGCTGGTCGGGAGAAGAACTTAGAAGAAACTCCTTGGCATGGAGGGAAGGGAACTGCTCTTTGAGAAGGTACTTTTTAGGAACTGGTCCTCCGAGCGGACACTGCCCACTGTGCTGGCTGTTGGGCACTGTCCCGCTGCAGCCCAGGGACTGCAGTCCCTTTAAGACGAGGGTGAGAGGCAGAAGGAGGAAACACTCAGTTTGATCCAAGGAAGCAAAAATCCCATGAAAAGCAAACTCCCAGCCCCAGGAATGACTAAGCACAGACCCAGGCAAGGCAGGCACTGGGCTGGCAAAGGCAGCCGCACAGCACACGTTCCCCAATCCGCGCTGGCTCTGAAGGTATGCTGTACAGAAAAGCCATTTCTGGGGAAAAAAACCCAAACCTAAAGATAAGGACCCAATTCTTTAGCAAGCCACACGAACTGTCGATGAGTGCTGTTTATAAGCGTCCCCATCCATCCATATCTCCAGCTGATGCACAGATAGCAATATATGGGTCAATAATCGTTTATCTAAAGATATGTGTCAACCCATCTCTTGTCCGCTCTCAGACAAACCTTTTACAATAGCCACTTACTTTAACCCTGAATTATCTGCCTCTGCTCATCTTCAGGGAGAAGCAGCACAGCAGAGAAAGAAGCAGGCAATTCCCTCTGATCTGAAAGCTCACTTTCTAAATCAAATCAATTTTTCTAAGGTAATTTGCCTAATCTAAACCACTGACCCATGCATTTTCTCACAATCCTTTGACAAGAGCTGCACCAACTGAAGCAAAGCTAAAACACTTCAACCAGACCAATTCATAGGAGTCTTTAGAGGAATTCTTTAATCGTTGTAATTAATTCTTTAAGTACCACAGTGGGATGCTCTGAATTCAAACCCAGTCCAAGGAGTAATGATTATACTAATGGGAGAAGCTGTGCAGTAAATAAATGCAAGTGCCCTGCTGAAAGAGATCATTTTCAATAGGAGACTGCCATTCAGGGAGATAACTGTGTTTTGGAGATAACAACTCAGATGATGAAGTCCCACAGACTGGAGTCTGATATGGCAATTCCCAGACCCCGCACACCTAACTGGGCTGAGCATTTTGACGGACACCCATTAGAGCTGGAGCTGCTCCTGCTCTCAGCCCTTCACTCATGATGGCCACGGTCTCACTGTGATCGCTGCTTCTGACATGGGTCCAAGTGGCCAGCCAAAACAGCAGCGACGTGGAGTTGATTCAGCCCGGCCAGCTGCAGACCCCCTCCCCACCTAACCTTCAGCTGGAGCTGAGCACCGGCCACACATCGGGAGCAGCCAGGAGAGCTGCACTTTAACAGCGGCTTTTTAAGCGCATTAGACCACAGGCATGTGGGAGGGCTGACCCAAGTAAACCGCTCGGGTCAGATGGGGCTCACTGCTGGGGCGTGCACAGCCTTGCGGGGACTCTGCGCCTTGCAGGCAAGGGCCTTGCATGGGGCATTCGGCCAGGGGACACAGGGAGCCCAGCTGCCGATATACACTTGGACTTGGCTGTGAAAGGCACCGCTGGCCACGGGATGGCTAGCAGGGACTGCCGTGCAGCAAGCAAGAAGGCATGGGGACAGAGACCCTAGGGGAGTTTGGAAAACCATTTAAAAGTTTGCTGGTTGGTGTAAGAACCAAAGCAATGACTTCTCTTTGACTTTCCCTTTTTGTTAATTGGCTAAATGCAATAAAGCCTTCTAATGCATTTAATGTGTTGGGCTGCAATATGCTCAGAGAAAGGGAGGAAGATATTTTAACTCTGGATGAACAGGATGCTTTGATAAGAAATAGCTGAAGCTGCACCCAGGAGCCCCTTCCCCAGGGCTTACAGCAGACATCAGTAATCTCATTATGACCCTAATGGGGTTGCAAATATGGAAGGTTTTGTGGTGAAATAAGGTGCGTAACATGGACGTTTGGGTTTTAAAAGGGCACATCTGAACAACAGCTCCTCAGCGCAGCCCCTGGAAAGATGTCCCCAATCCCTGTGGGCTGCCCAGCTCCATCACACCAGGGAGGCGATGGGTGGGCACCACGGGCTGGGCTCTGCTCTGTAGGACAGGCTTTGATTTTAGCAATAAGGAACATTAACTCCCTCTCTTCATTTCTGCTTAAGACTTCCTATACCAGTTTTAACAGAGCTGGTGCAAATCAAACTGGGCAAAAGAAACAAGTGTTAATTCAGCCCTGTCCTTCCCCCCCTGAACCGACAGTGCTCAGCCCTGCAATGCCGACGCTGGGGCAGCCTGAGAGAGCCCTGACACCCGTTCACACGCTCCAGCAGCAGCCAGGATGGGGGTTGGAGATGCCGAGCAGCTCCGCCACCAGAACAATTCAGGGCTGAGACATGGAGGAGGAGATGGCGCCTGAGCAGTGCTTAGTGTACCGTGGCCAACAGACTGGCCACGCCACCTCAGCAGCCTCCCATCCAAGGGGATCCCCACTGCTCGAAGAGCAGCAGCAAAAAAAAACCCCAAACAACTCAGCTGTCTTAAAAAAATAACCCCAGAACCCAGGGAGGTGAAATCGATAGCCCGGCTCAAGTGTGTCT